>JAWZYV010019522.1:0-22841 GCA_038373885.1 Cheiracanthium punctorium
ACTCTTCATTGCTGACCCCCCCCCACACCACAACCCCAAAAAGGGCCCTGACTATAACTTTTTTCCAAAGTTTTTAAATTTTTTCCCCCCCCCCCCCCATAGCCCCAAAATTTTTTTCCCTTCCATCAAACTCTTTTTTGGCCATTGAGCACAACCACCCCATTCCCCCAAAACCCTGCCTCTTTCTACGCAGGGAAAGGTTTTTTGATCCCGTAACTGCAGATAACTTACCTTATCCGACCGCCAAAAAGTACTCCTTGCCAAAGGGGACCAACTTTGAGCAGTTTTTTGTCAGAATCGGGGAAACATGTCCCCCGAATCTGACAACAAAACTGGACAGTTATAATGAATGCAATAAATAACAGTAATTTTAATTAAAAAACATATGCAATAGATTAAAAAAATTGTCGCCCAGTTCCGCTCTTTTACAATTCTGGGACAATTTGAAAAAAGCCCCGAAAATGGGGACGTTTGTCTCCTTAACTAAGGTGAACAATTTTTAACATTTTTGTTGTCAAATGGGGGATCCCCAACTCAAAAAAACGGGGAACTTTTAAATTAATGCAAAAACATAATTTAATTAAAAAAACAATACAATAATTAAAAAAATGCCCCCATTCCTTTTACATTCTGGAAAATTTTAAAAACGCCCTAAAAGGGGGACTTTGGTCAACAAAAAAAACCATGGGAAAGGGACCCATTTTTGTAGTAAAAAGGGGGACATTCCCGTTCGCAACAAAACGGGGGTTTTTAAATTAATGCAATAATTAACTAATTTAATTGAAAAACAATCAAAAATTTAAAAATTGCCCAGTTCCATTTTCATTCTCGGGACAATTTGAAAAACATCCAAAAATGGACCCCCTTACCTAGACAAAGGGGACAATTTTTTGTTTCAAAACTACACCCCCCTTCTACAAAAACGGGGAATTTAAAATTAAATGAAAAAATTTAACAGTAATTGAATTTAAAACATAAAAATTTAAAAAATTTCCCCTTCCTGTTTTACATTTTGGGGCAATTTGTAAAACTCTAAAATTAGACGCCCCCGAAAAGGGGACTTTTTGGCCACCCAACAAGGGAACATTTTTGAACAGTTTTTTTGTCAATGGGGACCCCCCTTCGACAACAAAACTGGGAACAATAATTAATGCAATAATTAACAAATTTTAATTTGAAAAACAATCAATTTTTAAAAATTGCCCCCTTTTCCAAAACCGGGGAAAATTTAAAAAAACTCTTAAAAAGGGGGACTGCCCCCGAAAATACGTTTGGCCCTACAAACCCCCAAAGGGGAATCCCCAATTTTTTTTTTTTTTTGCTTTTGCCCCCAAAATTTAAAAAACAATTTCAATTTTCATTATTTAATTACATTACTTTAAATTATTTCTTTATTTATAAGCTCCCAATTTTGTAAAAAAATTTTTAAAACTTTTATAACGCGAAACAAAAATCACAAACAAAATTTAAACACTGCGCACACAACATGTCACAACAAAGCTTGCTTGGCAAGTGAAAGGTACGAAACGTCCCAATTTCCACAAATTTTTCAGTTTTTCAGTTCCCGTTTTTAGGCATTTTCTCAGTTTCCCTCAAAATTCCCCTTTTCGAGACACCCCAAAACATGTTTTTTGCATAACCCTCAAAAGTAAAGAACAATTGGGAAAATTTTTAATTATTACTTTGTTTTTTCATTAATTTTGTTTTTCATTTTTTTTATTATAAAATTTTCCCAATTTTTTTTCGGTAAGGTGACCAATTTTTGAAGAAAAAATTTGGGGAAAACCCCAAAATTTAAAATAAAATGGAATATCGCCCCCTTTGGGGTTCGGGCTATAAAAGTCACGTGACGTGGAAACAAAAAACCCTTTTTTCTCCATAGCTTTATGCGGGCCCCGGAAATAAGCCAAAATCAAAAAAAAAAATTATCCCTCTGTATTTTCTGCCACAAATGTTTTAATAACTTTTGGGAACCCTTACTGACTGAAAAAAGATATCCCCCAAAAGTTTCCATTAAAAATGCTCATTTAAAATTATACTGAACGGGGCTATTTCGACGGTGTTAAAATTACATTTCAGCAATAAATTAGGGGCCACTCATAAACACGCCGAAGGCACTGTTTAAAAAATACGTAACGTACGCCTTTGAGGAAAATTTTATAATAATCAATTGGGAAAAATTTTTTTAATCAATTAAAAAAATGCAAAAATTTAAAATCTGCCCCCCTTACTCTTTACTTTTACAAAAATTTGCGGAAACACGAATTTTGGGTATTTGCCCCTACATTCAAAAATTTTCTTAAAAGGGCTGTTTCTTTAAACCTTTATTAAAACGAAGAATTGAGGACAGCCCCCAAATTTGAATTAAATTGGGGACATTTTTTTAAAAATAATTAACTTAATTAAATAAATTTAATTTTAAATTAAATTTAATATTCATTAAATAATTTAACTTTAATCAATTAAAAAACAATTAATAATTAAAAATTGCCCCCCAATTCTTTTTTTCTTTTGAGCAAAAAAAACCAAAATTTGGGGGACCGTCCACGGGGACGTAGGGTCACCATTTCCCCCAATTTTTTTTAAAAATCATCACCCAATTGTTCAAAATTTTTCCCCTTTATCTTTTGGGGCCGGGACCACCTCAACATTTACCTTTATTTGGTGTTAAACACTAGTCAAGCAATCAATCTTGCTTTAAAAAACCCAAAATTTCAAGGGCATCCGCATTCCAAAATTTTTCCCAAAAAATTTGTTCCCCCCCCAAATTTTTTGGAACATCCCATTTCAGGTTTTCTCGGTTCTCCCCCAAAATTAAAACAAAAATTTAAAAAAGTTTTTTTAAAAAATGATTGTTCCACCAAAAGTAAATTTTCTTTCAAAACCTTTTTTTTTAATTCTTAACCTTTTTCTTAACTTAATGTGAGTTTAAAATTTTTTATCGTTTATCTTGTTTAAAGCGTTTCAGCTTTTCTGTTTATAAAAAAAGATTTTTAATATTTTTCCTCAAATAAGGTAACTTTTTCTTTCTTCTCGAAAAATACTGCAAATAAAAAAATTAAAAACGCCGTGGACAGCAACGGCCACCGGGACTTTTTTCATTCTCTTCAAAATTAACCTTTCCTTTTAACTGATAAACACCACCCACCTATTAAATACAAAAATAAATTTGTCATTAAATTTTCTGTTTTTGTTTATTTTATAGATGTAATTTTTTCCATACTCTGAATCAAAATTTTAATTTTTCCTTAAAACTTTTTTTCTTTCCATTGTAAAAAAGCCGAATAATTACCGAAAATTAAATATAAAATCACGCAAAAATTTTTGGGGGCGTTTAATTCCGGGGGCCAAGCAAGACCGTTTTAAAAAAAGGGGTGGGGTAAAAGTTTTTGCAAAATTTCAGGTTTATAATATTTTTTTCCCCAATTTTTCCCCACGTAATATTACCGAAGGGGGAAAATATAAAAACCAAAAAAATTTTCCAAAAAAAATTCCAAGTAATTTCACTCTCTGCCATACCTGGGTTTTAAAAAGGGGGTTAATTTCAATTTTTCGTTGAAACTTTTTTTAACTTAAAAAAATTTTTTAAAAAACCACTTAATTTATAAAAAATTTTCAAAAGGGTTTGTAAATTTTGGGAAAGTTTTTTTTTTACCGAAGGAAAGGGGTCCAATTTCAACATTTTTTTTGCAAAGGGAATTTCCCCGTTCTGAAAAAACGGGACTTTTTTTAATGAATAATTAAAAAAATTTTCCCCAAATTTTGAAAATTTTGGGAAATTTTAAAAAACGTCCGAAAAGGGACGTCCCCGGAAAAAGGGGGGACGTTTGTACCTTACCAAAGGTGCAAATTTTTGAACTAGAATGGGGCATCTCTCCATTTTAAAAACAAAAGGGGCTTTTAAATTTAAAATTTTTAAGTTTTAAAAAAAAAAATGCTTTAAAAAATTTCCCCAATTCGTTTTAACTTTTTGGGGGCTTTTTGAAAACGCCTGAAAAAGGGGATTTTTTGGGTCCCTTACTTGCCTTTGGGGGGAAAAAAAAATGAGGCTGTCTTCAAATTTGGAAAAAAAGGGGCAACATATTAAATTAAATGAAAATTAACATAAAAAATTTAAAAAGAAAACTATAATTAAAAATTTTAGATTTTTTTTTTTTTTGGGGGAAAAAAACTCAAAAACACAAAAGGGGGACTATGCCCTTACCATTTTTAAAAATATAGAATACCCCCTTAAAAACATTCCCGTTTTTTAAACAAAAAGGGGGCATTTTTTTAATAAATAATTAAAAGAATTTTTTAAAAAAGAACAAGCAATAATAAAATATTTAACCAAAGGGGTGGTCTTCCGCCCGGAACGGGTCCGGAAAGGGGTCAAACCGGGCCGGGGGGTCCATCCTAAAAAGGGCCCCGGTCCGGTTCCGGACCGGACCGCCCTTTGGGGCTTTTTTGGCCCCTTCTTTTCTTTCTAGGGCTCGAAATCATTATTTGGCCCGGGCCCCCGGGCCCTTTTCTTTCTCGTTCCAATCATCATTTTCGCCCGGGACCTTTAATTTTCTTGGTTTCGGGGGTCCGGCCTCTCTGTCCCCCCCTTTTCCCTTGATCGGTAAAGAACATGGGTTTTTCGGGAAAAATTACAGGGGGGGGGGAAAAAAAATCCCTTTTTTCATTTCCTTAAAGTATATTGACTAGTTACCCGGGGGAGGGTTGACTTCCAAAGGGGACTAAAAGGGTCATTCATTATTATAATGAATAGAGTTTATGGGAAAAACGGGGGATAAATTTTTTTAAATGTCGCTTGGGATTAGGACGGAAAGGAAACTATCCTAATTTTTTTTGTGATGGAATTCAGTTTGTTAGGGAAGGTTTTTTTATCTTTTTTTATGGGGGTGTTTTTTTAATAAAAATTTTTTTTCTCACATTTTGGGGGGGTTGGCGTCACTTTTATTTGCCAGGTTGGGGGGAAAAAATTGGCCAAAAAAACGCAACGGTAAGAACCCCAAATATTAAATTTTTTTTACTAAAAATTACAAAAAATTTTCTTTGTTTTGAATCATGAGAAAATTTTTTAAATTGGTTTTATCCCAAATTTCTTTTGTTTTGGCATAAAGGGTAAATTTTCTTTCAGTGATCTGGAGTAAAAAACATTGTTATTATTTCCGATTTCCTAAGCACTAATAATTAACCATAGGGAAAAACGTCGGGGGGGGGGCACAAGGGGTCCCCACCCCACTGTGCCCCCCCCCCCCAAAAATTTATCACAAAAAAATTTTTTAATAAAAATTTTTCTTTAAAATGTAAAAAAAAACTTCCTTTTCTCCTTAAAACCGAAGTGCCCCCCCAAAAAACCTTTTCCTTCCCCTCCAAAATTTTAGTAGGTTGGGAAACAATGATAAAACCTTCCTTACTTTATTTTTTGTTTCCTAAGCGTTAATACATAGAATCTACACATTTTTGGGGGGGCAGGGGGGGTCCCCCCCCCCCCCAACTTCATTCAAACTCTGTAAACAATCTTTTAAAACTAATGTCATTAAATCTTTTAACAATAATACAATTAGAAAAAAAGCCCCCGAAAAAACGCCCCGGAAAAAAAGCCGCCGGAAAAAAACCCCCCGGAAAAAAACCCCCCAAAAAACCCACCTAAAAAACGCCCCGATAAAACGCCCCGGAAAAAAAACCCCCTAAAAAGATTTTTTTAATATTTTTTTAAAACTTGAAAAAATTTCTTTTCTTTTGCAAAAAGGGGGGGGGAGAAGTTGAATTTTAGGTTTAATGTACTTTGTTTTCCAAAAAGGGGAAGACAAAACAATTGAAAACAATTTTTTGTAAATTTTGGTAGGCTTAAGGAAGGGGGGGGGGGGTAGATTTTTCCCAAAAAGTTTCTTTTTTGCATAAAAAAAAAAAATTTCCAATTACTTAACATAAATGAACTTTTTGGGGGCTATTACCCCAAAAAACCTTTAGGACACCTACGTACCAAGGGGGTTTACATACCACCCCCCCTGATGAATTTTTTTCCATACAAAAAGGAAAATTCTTCACTCCCTTATCACAGCAAAATGCAAATGGGGGTTGCAGTTGTCGACCTCCCCCCCCCCCCCCTGAAAATTCCGGGTACGCCACTAAGTACCTTACATAGAAGTGTTAAATTTTAAAGAATAAATCCTTTTTAAATAGGGGTTTTAATTAAAACATTTGCGTTGTGGGGGGGCGGGGTAAGGTTTTATTTTTTTTTTTTAAAAGGTTTTTTTTTTTGCATATCAAAAATTTGACTTTTCTTCTGAATCTTTTAAAAATTACCCCCTCCCCCCCACCGCCCCCAACCAAGGGGGGGGGCACCGCCCCCCCCCCCCCCCGAAAGAAAGAAATAAGTAAAAGTCCAGGATGTATAGGGCAATCTTCAAACTAACCGCCCCACCGACAAACTAACCCCCCCCCCCTCCGACAAACTTGCAATAATCCGTCAAACAAAACCACTTGTTCAAGGTTAAACGAAAATTCCGTTTTTACAGAACACTGAGAACACTCAAGGTCAAAGGAGAATTCCAAAAATAGCATTCGGCCCCTACTGTTTCGACCATTAGACAAAGAGGTAAGATATACATGTCCTGGGGGTCAAAAAAGAACAAAGCGGAGGTAGAGGATCTCGCAGAGGCTTTTTTCGTCTTTTTTTTTTGGAATCATGTCACAACTACTTATGGCTATGTTAAAAACTCCGAAAATCCCAAAAGAAAAATGGGCGAAAAAGTGATAAATCTTTGAAAAGCATTCTCGCGTAGATAAATTGAACATTCATTTATAAAATGACTACGCAATTTATAAATATTTGTACAAGTTATTAAATATACCAATTATTTTATTTGTAAAAAAGTGTATCAGTTGTATTCCTTTTTTTTTTTCAGCAAATAACTATCTGATTTTTATTCATAGGAAGAAACATTAAATAACTTTTTAAAAGGTAATAGTTTATTGGATGTGATTTAGAATTTAAATTTTAAACGAGTTCAAATTTTTAAAAAATTTTCTAGTTTAAAACTTTGTTTTCATTATTATTATTATTATTATTATTATTATTTATTGTTATTATTTATTATTATTATTTATAGTGAGTCATTTATAAGGATAACATTACAAATATTGATTTTCTATAACTAATAAAAATTGAATAAAGCACTTCTTTTCCTTCTGCAGAATCTGTAAATGTGCTAACTACAGAAATTCTAATTGACAGGCTAAATAATTCTACCAAAGTAATATAAACTCTGGAAAGAAATGCTGCAGTATGAAAAAGAATTCACTAAATTTCTGTAAGCAAAATCTTAGAATGCTCAAAATCAGTACTTAAATGTGTTAAAATTTAATATATTATTCAATTTTATTCACTTAAAATTTGTTATCAAAGAATTCGGAAGAATATAATTCAACAGCAATCAAAGTTTGATTATAATTGATATAATTAATAATATATTTTAGTAATAATCACTTTTAACTTTTTTTCTTTTAAGTAGCCTCTCCTGGAAAAATATTACATTACTTTAGGACAGGGGCGTTTTCATTTTGTGTTCTCCTTTCCCTGGGGACCCAAGGTAGCTGCCCCGTCTGCCCTCGCTTTTGTCAGGCTCTGAGTTTTGACACTTAAAAAAAAAAACAGTATACCCTAAAAATGAGTACGGGTGTCGACATCCCGTGACACTACAAAGAATTGTTCTCCATCTTTAAATGAATATGCACTTTGTCTTGAAAATAATACAATAAATAAGTAATTCAATTATTTAGATAAAAACTTATAAATTAATAATTTGATTTGCAAATTTTGTATGTTTGTTTTGTAGTACAAGAACCGGAATCGATCATGTTTTAACAAATAATGCAGTTTTGAATGCTCACAACCCAGCAAAAGGATAGACGGCCCTACATATTTAACGGACGCGTTCACTTACAAGGTCGTCTTTGATTCTCAGTCAGGTTCTTTAGCAAAGGCTCTATTTCTGATCAAATTAATGTTTAAAAACTAAAGTTACAAAAGTTAGAATGTATTATTGAAACTTTTCCAACTAATTTTAACAAAACTAATTAACTAATAATTTTAATCACAGTTATATATAACTAATATTTTACATTTTAAGAAATGAGTTTTAAATGATTTTAAACCAGTTTCCTTTAAAAGTGTTGCTGTTTTTTTTTTTTTTTTTTTTTTTTTCAGCATTTAAAAATTTGTTTAAAAACATTACAATTACACTACACATTTAATTTAAAGAAGATTTTTTAAAAAATTGTTTTTGACTTATTAATACCATAATTTAGTTTTTAAAAAGGCATCTTTAAAATAAGAGTACCAATGTTTAAATGTTCCTTATTCTAAAATTTCTTATTTAAAATCCAAGAGCTAACAAGATAAATTACCATGAATCAGAATAAACTCTTGCCCTTATACAAAGAAAACCAGTAATAATAAGCCATAGCTCAACCTTAGGTCTCCCCTCAATCCGATAGGGGCGCAGTAGCGTGTAGCAATTCAGTAGATTTGGGGGAGGGAGTTAGTATGTTTTTATGGATTCTGGACACTGAAAAAGGACACCGATATATGATTATTTTCTATCATCCCACAAAGATATGGGGGGAGGCTCGAGCCCCAAAGCCCCTCCTTTCCTACGTCGTCAGTAAAAAATTAAGTTTATCAATACAAAATTATATCTCATACAACCCCGGAAAAAATTTCGGGGTCCAATTCTAGGTTCCAAAGCCCCCCCCCCTTTCCTACGTCGTCAGTAAGAAATTAAGTTTATCATTACAAAATTATATCTCATACAACCCCCCCCGAAAAAACTTTCTGGCTACGCTCCTTGCCTCATCGATTAGCAGTATAAAGACTGTGCTACATCATAAAACTATTAAAATAGATTACTATTAAAAGTAGCGTTTTTTCCGGCGGCGTTTTTTCCGGGTGGCGTTTTTTCCATGTGGCGTTTTTTTCCGGCGGCGTTTTTTCCGGTGGCGTTTTTTCCGGCGGCGTTTTTTCCGGCGGCGTTTTTTCCGCTCACCATATAATACATATGAAGCATAGGCGTAGTATTGGGGGAACACACGGGGGGCACTTGTCCCCCAACTTTGTCTCAAAATCTTTTCATTTTAAAAATTTGTTCGTCGGGTCGTATTAACCGATCCAGCTAAAAATGTAGAAGGAAACTCCATTCTTCCCCTTGACAAAATGTTGTAAAAAAAATTGTCCACTGTCAGGGTTGTTTAATTCAAACAAAATTAGTTTTTTATGCCCTTGGTTAAACAATATTTTCAATATCAAATCTGTTGTACTAGTTAAAGCTTTTGAATAATAGGGCTTCTTTAAAACTTTTGTTTCTTTATTTTAAGCAATGCAAAATATTTTATGCAAAAAAGGCTTTATTTGGTAAATAAAGTGAATAATGTTTTCCTTTTTCATAATTAAGTAACTCTCACAGCTTTACATAAAGTTACATTGATTGTTAAAATAGATTATTGCATCCTTTTTTTAATTGTCTTTTATTCAGGTATGAAGATCAATATTTGATAATTTATCGTTCCAATTTTTTGTTTATCGTCATTCTTGAGTATTTCAGGAAGTTCTTTTTAAAGTTTATTTTGAAAGTTTCTAGTTTTATAAAAAGAAAAGGCTTTATAAGTTTATCTTATAAAGCTTAAAAAGAAAGATTTTTTTAATAACCTTTTGCGTCATAATTAATTTTTCCTAAATTCATGGCAATTTGGTAAACTGCTGAAGTGTGTAGGTTTAGAGTTCTGGGCTACCGAGCAATTGTTTACTCCAAATGTAACCCGAATACGCGTTAGAACCCCTCAGGAAGTCCCCCGCCCAAGGCATCCCTTAATAAAGCAGACTGCCCTCGTGTAGACATCCCTTAACCATGAAACCAAATCAACTTTCATGATAACTTTCATTGGAAGTAAAATGTTTAATATAGGGTAAAAATTATTATCACTTCCGATCCCTATTGTAGAGATATCCTAATAACACTGATCTAGGGTTTTCTTCTTTCAATATTGATCATAGACATATAGAATAAATTACAAAGTTACTTTATATTTTCGAATAAAACTCTCAGGAAATCAGAGGTAATTAATTACAAAATTTTACTTTTTATACATCCTCTTACAAAAATACTTCAGCCTTTCCCATAAAAAGGCTCAGAGATATGTTTAATCAAAGTTGGTGAGTGGCAATACGCTATACAATATCAATAATAGTAAAAGTATTATTATTAGAACTATTGGAACAAAGCTATTTAATTAATTAACTAATTAATTTTAGTCACAGTTATTTAAAAGAAATATTTTACATTTTTAGAAGTGAGTTTTAAATAATTTTAAAACTTTACTTTAAAAGTTTTTTTTTTTTCTGTTTTAGCATTTAGAAATGAAAATTTGTCAAAAACCTTGCATGTTACACTAAAATTTGATTTAAAGAGGGTCTTTTAGGGAAGTTTTTTAAAACCCTGGAGGATAGAGGGGGGCACAACCCCCTCCCCCCATGAGGATTTTTTTTCCCATACAAAATGTATATTCTTCACTCCGTTATCACACCCAGATATACATGTATGTGAGTTGCAGAGTTTGGCAGTATCGTTAATATACATGTATTTTCAAAATACATTTGTATCTTGTATTTTGTATTTTCACTTGCAAAAAACAAAGTATTTTAAGAATGTATTTTAAAATATATTTTCATAGTATTTTGTATTTTCAAAATACAAAAAATACATTTTATATTCTGACATTAAATTAATCTTAACACCACAGATTGCTCTGATAGCATGTGCAAATGAAAATCATAAAATTGTTGATTTCATTCCCCCCCCCCCTCTCTTGATGTAATTTATGAGCTGCACTAGAATTACACGTACTAGTGTCACTGAAGAAGTGTTAGGATCTCTTGTGATCTTTAAATTTAAGTAAACAGGAAAGGGAAAGAAAAGCCTTTCATACTCCTGTTTAAAACACAAACAGTATATTTGTCTAGGAATGTTTCTGGATTCCCACTGTATATGAAACCAAAAGTAGTAAAAACATTTTTAGGTAGTATTTATTAGATTCTTTAAGGGAATTTTCGAAATGTGTTCCTAAGTTCTAGAAAAATAAGGCTGCCAGTATTTCTGCAGTAGTATAATGGATTCTTGGTTACTGTGGTTAAGAGACAAAGATACACGAAGGCTGTCAGCCGTGGGGGATGCCTTGGGTGGGGAACTTTTTAAGGGGTTATAAGGCGCATTCGAGTTACATATGGAGTGAAACACACTAAATTCCCGACCATTAGAGCGACAGCTTCCCGTAATGGATGGGGTGAATCAAATTTCCATTCTAGATGATTTTGAAACCTTTTGCGCAAATCTTAGTTAAAAATGTTTCCAAATTTTATCTGTAGATGGAAATGAAAATGTTAAGAAGCAGTGTCAGTTATGGAAGCTGAAAACTTAGATAATATGGAAAATATTTAAATTTACGATAAATTCTAAAACTCACTGAAAGACAAAACTTGAATTTTTTTTTAGGTTGTGATTTAGCTGAGTATTTATATTCAAACATTCAACTGGGTCCATGGGCGTCGCAAGCTTTGGGGACAAAACTGCATTTTCCTTCACCGTATGTATTTAGAATTACATAAATTGTATGCTTCATTTCCATAAATATAATTTAATCTACTAAATCAAATTTTATTTGTTTTCTTTTATCTCTTTTTTGAAATACATAATACCGTGTTTACTCGCGTAATAGTCGCACCCCCGTTTTGAAGTAGAAAAAATAGCTTTAGTTAGAATAACATGTTGTAAATTTTACCCTGCATAACAGTTGCACGTAGACTTTCACTCTGAAAAATTGGCAAAAAAGTGCGACTGTTACGCGAGTAAACACGGTACTTAAGTATGTGTATTTTGTTTGTTATTAATATTTTTGTAAATTTAAATTTCAAAGCTTTTTAAAATCTCAGATGGTCATTACTACCCCCAGGTTATAATAGACCCACCTGTCCAAATATTCCGTATAAATTTATATTTGAAATAGTATAAAATATCTTCGTCATAGTGCCTTATCAACCCAATTTATGGCTTCGAGTTCTTTGTGTAATTATCGAATTAAAATAACAAAATATTTCATTGTCCGAGCCACATTACTTTAGAGTCTTGACTTACACGAGAAATGCGTTCCCAGACCTCTCGCGTAAGGGAAAATTTGGCTTTGTGAGATAGGACATTAGTAGATCCAGAAGGTGGCCTCCAAACGAGCTGTCTTAGAAGTATATATTGCGTATATTAAGTCAAACTTGCACGATGGGTATCTGCCTAAAAAGTGTGTTTTTTTTTGGGGGGGGGGGTTCTAACGTGTATTTCCGTTACATTTGGAGAAAACCGACCAAAACTCCAGACCATTAAATCGACAGCCGTGCGATCAGCGGTCTACCATTTTGAGTGCCTTATCCACTCGGACATGGCAGAAACTCTTAGAAGATTGACTTTAAAAATTTTAAAGAACTTATAAGCATAGGCGCCGACTTCATGGGGCTTGAAGGGGCTTCAGTCCCCCCAATATTTTTATTCAGGGGGCTGAGCCCCTTCAAAAATTTCACTCCAACTTATTTGTGTCAAATCATATTTCTTCCTCCAAATCGGTTAAACTTAAGAATCCTAAAAATAGAGAATGTATCGCTAGCTTCTTCTGTCTCCCACTCCGCTTTTTCTTTCACAGAGATTCAGGAATTACGTTGGGCGCCTATAATGCCGTAAGGCACTGATGTCAACCTTCTTTATCAAGAGCGCAAGCACAAACAAATGACCATCAGATAGCTAGGCAAAAAGAAACGGGTTTTTTTCCCCCCAAGAACCCTTCAGATTTTACACCGTGACACAATTGATGTTGGAATTGCTTTCTAGTAGGGAGAAGACTGCGCTTTTTTTTAGGAGGGTCGTTCTCATGTAATGTAATCTTTCTTTTTTAAATCAGTACAGCAAAAGCTTTCACTTTTATTCTATTGTGAGATCAGGGCCGGCCCTAACAGTTTTGCCGCCCCGGACAAAAATATAAAATGCCGCCCCCCCACCAGTAAAAGTACTATTAAAAGAAATAAATTGTTTACAGATTCTGTGTTCATGCCTATAAAACTGAAATAGCTATTTAAACATAACACAGCATAAGAAAAAACCATATTTATTAAAAACCACACATTAAGCTAAAAACCAAAAGAAAGAGAGAAAAATCAAGAGTTCTTTTTCTGACTTTTAATTTCGCAAAATTCCTGACTTTTTCTCTTAAATCAATTTTTCAACTAATTCATGTTCGATAGCCAATGTAGTTAAATTATTTAACGTATCTGGAAGAGTTGTGGAACATAAGAAATTTTTAGTTAACTTTAATTTTGAGAAACTCTTATCTGCACTTGCCACACTTATCGGCAAAGAAAGCGAAATTCTCGAAGCAATAGCAAGATGTGCGTGTAAAAGCTAGAGTTGAAATTAGCTTTAAAATTTGAATTGGGCTTTCCTTTTTGCCTAATAAGGCCGTAACTGACACTATTTCATTTACTAGATCAAGCGCGTTTATATTCCCCGATTCTCCATCGGTCAGCATTAACTCTAATTGTTTACACTTTACACAGTGCTAACACTGTTACACTGTGTTACAATGTTTAATTAGGACTTTTTAGGAGGATCTTTTAACTCATATATGCCGAGCAAAAATTTGAAATAATTACATTGGGTACTTATTAAATCTGCATTCTAAGGTATTAATCGCTTTGTTTACTGTAAAAAGTAAAACTATCTTGAATTTTAATTTAGTCTCTCTCACCTGATCATCTCGTGCTTCGCAATCAAAATTAATATGTTACGTGGCTGCGTAAACTCAGTGTTAGTCAGAATACTATCTCGTCGGTCAGTTCTCTTGCATAACAGAACATTTCATTTAAAATCACATCCGATCGAAGCTCCTTACAAAAAAATCTTTACAGTTTCTTAAGAGTTCTAGAACAGATGGTTGTCTTTTGACTGCAATAGCTTTCTTAATGGATTCACGGAATTGAAGATTTTATACCAAATAATAATAGAACATACGAACATGAACTGTTTGAGAAAGTTAAATAATCCTGAAGCCAAATCACTGAAACAAAAACTTAAAATTCTTTCATCAACTTTAACGGTAGCCTCATTGGAACTAGATTTGTCAATAACTTTATACCTTACCAAGAATGCGATTTGTTCGATTTTTTTGCCATCAGGAATGTAATCTAGAAATGTGGGATAGTATTTGGCTTGTTGAATTTCATTAACAAAGCGTAATTTGAATCCAACTGGAAACCTTGTGAAAAATCTATGCAAAATGAGTAAATATTTGTCTGCAAATCACATATAAACAACTGAAGCGAATGAAATTAATTTTATAGCAACACCAAAAGTGGCAACTTAATTTAAACTGCAGGTGCTAAAATATTTCTAATTCGTTTAAAAGGTTTGAGATTTAAAACAGTTGTTTGAAAACTGTGTGTAAATGTATGTTCGCCCTTTGTTAAAAAATGGCTCAATGGAATAGAATAAAATTTGGAATTATATTGAATGGTAAGTTAATTGAAACAATAGATACCAAAATTGTTTTAAATAATTCATACACTTTGAGATTTTGTAAAAATTGCTTAAAAAGTTTGTTCTGGCATCCATCAAAAACGGATTAAGAGAACAGAATGAAATTAGGTCATATGATGGCTAACAAAGCATCATCGAAATTTTTTAAAGATTTGAAAGAATTAAAAGGGTCTGTAAAAGTTGCATTGTATTTTCTATATTTCTGCTAGTATGCTAATTCCATTTTTGTACTCTTACAATGCAAACGAAATTTCGCGCGGTTAGTAAAAACCCATCAATGACGGATGGATACATCAGTTAGTAAAGTTATATAGAATGATATTATTCGGAATATTTTTTATCTTTCGGAATTCCTTTGCTAATACAAAATGTATTTTTCAAATTCGAGCCAAAATGCCGCCCCGGACAGGGGTCCGGTTTGTCCGGCCCTAGGGACGCCCCTGGTGAGATACAGACTCTTCTGTAGACGTCTGACCATAAGGGAGATTTTCCCATTGTGCAAAACTGCAAACGATTGTGACATTCCCATTTCCCAGCAGTATTAAGTTTCGATGCTGAAAATAAACCGTTTAAATGTGACTTAAAAACAATTCAAGGCAGAAAATTGATAGTCAAATTTAAGTTTGAAGATTTTAAATCATGAAGAACCTTGTGAGATAGATGAAAAATTGTTGTTTAATACAGTTTCGGATATAGACAGTATTCATTTCTTTATACGCTTTATCAAAACTTTACTAATATCGAACGCTTAACGTTTCTGATTTAGCTACAGTTAAGAGCTAAATAAAAAATGATTTCATAAAAATCTTCGAGCAGCACAACTTCTGGATTATATTTTATAATTGCTTGCTCTTATCTTCTCTCTTTACATATAAAACTCTATCCCCCATCAAGGGCGTAATCAGAGGTGGGGGGGGGCGGGGCGGGCTACGCGGGCTGAGCACTACTTAGCTGTCTCCCAGCCCCCCTACGATTTTCAAAAATTTTTGTTAGTTTACACATAAATACGAAAATTTAGAAACGAACATTTGAAAACCATGAAATCTTTAAGAAGACTCGTTGTTTTAGGCGAATTTCGCTTCATAATTGCAAGATTTCTGTTCGGTTTATTATTTTGCTACTCTTGGCTGCATGTGGTGCCAGTGGCGGTTCCAGAGGGGGTCACAGTGGTCATGACCCCCCTGGGCCTAGATTTAACCATCTCGCCAAGAAAGAAGGAAGAAAAAAAAAAAACGAGGGCACAAGCCGAGCTTGGACAAGGCCCAAAATTCAGAGAGGCCTTGATCATGTGCATACATATCATATTGTGTTGCTGAAAGAGAATTCCTCTTTAGAAAACCATTAGTCTCTGACTAATTTACTTTATTTTATAACAACACTAAAGTATGCACACAATATTCTGACTATGTGCTCAGTCGTTATTCCTTGGCAGAAAAATATGCAGCCGTTTTGTAAATATCTGCATTCATCCATATTCATCCATACATAGAGGGCAAATGAAAGGGGAGTCACAGCGAGCATGATTAAGGTAAGGGTGGATGGGGTAGTTGCCTCGAACTCACAATGAAAGAAAACGATCAAAATCAAAAAATGGTTTTAGAAAAATGTGTGAATTGGGCGTGTGATACATATACTCGTATTCGACCCCCACCTCCACCCCACACTTGCAAATAGCCTCCCTCTTCTGTAAAAGCACTCTATGGAGCACCTATGTTTGTAAATTATTATTTATGGAATATCAAACTAGCGTAACTGCTACAAAACCATAAAAATTATAGAGGAGGAAGGAGGGGGCTGTCATGGGGAAAGAGGGACTATACCTAAACAGGGCCGGATTACCCATTAGGCTGAGTAGGCTTTCACCTGTGGGCTCCTACCATTTTAGAGGCCCGCGTTAAAATTTAGAAGGAAAAAAATATAATTAAACATTATTAAAGCTATTTTAGCGTTAATATTTATACAGAATATGTATATGTAACTGAGAAAATAATTCTGATTCATTATTGACTTCGTACACAAGAAACACTTTTTGGCATTGTACACTTCTTAATTGAAATTTGAATGAATATGTGCTAGAAAGTTTGAAGCTGACTATTTAGCTTGAATTTTTATGTGCACATTTCAGTGATACCTTGCATTAGATGGATGTATATTTTGCAAATTCAATAAGGAGAACTTTTAGCACTATGTTTACACGAACGGGCTATGGTAATCATAAGAAGGCTTATAAATAAAATACCCTTCGTACCCTAGTCATCACAATCATATTTTATACAACTCTTTTCGTTCTGAATAAAAATTAATTTTCGTATATTGTTGCACAAATATCATCAGAATAAATTTCAAATAACATTATTCGTAATGGTTTTAGTTTATAAAATGAATACTATGTATCCATTTAGCCAAAGCGTCTCTGACTTACCAATTGCTAGTGTGCTAGTTTAATTTGTTTTGATAATTGTTTAGGTAATATGGAACAATTTTCCAAATAGAAGGGTGATTTAGAGTGCAGTGGAGTTTTTATATATGTTTTAAAAATAATATGGCGTAGACTATGATTTCGAATTAGATTTCATTCATTTTTTTCCATTTTTCATATTATTGAGTATTCTTATTTTAATGTAAAGTGAAAATGTTGAGTATTTTTAAAAATTGTCTGTAAATATCTACAGTAATTCAGAGTGATATTTTTGGCATTGTATTATTCCACTGTGTTATTCCAATTTTAAATGTAAAGCACGATTATATTTTATACAACTTTTTTCCGTACTGAATAAAAATAAATTTTCATATATTGTTGCACAAATATCATCAAAATATGTTTCAAATAGCATAATTCATTATGGTTTTAGTTTATAAAATGATTACTATATGTCCATTTTGCCAGGAGCGTCTCTGATTTGCCAATTGCTTATGTGCTGGTTTAATTTGTTTTCATAATTGTTAAGGTAATCTGGAATGGTTTTCCAAAAAGAAGTGTGATTTAAAGTGCAATGCAGATTTTATATGTCGAGTTTTCTATGCCAAGTTCCACACGAAGCCCCTCCCCCCCCTAAACACTTCGCTTCCAAATCCTTTTATTTTAAACATTTGTTTGGCGGGTCGTTTTTAACCGTTCACTTCACCATTCCACTTAAAAATGCAAGCTATTGCCTGCGTCTTGACAAAATATAATTAAAAAAATTGTTCCTTGTCAGGGTTGCTTAATTCAAACAAGGTTATTTTTAAGCTCTTGGTTTAAACAATTTTTCTCTTCTGTAATTCGGTTTAAAGTGCGTGAGTATATATCGAGTGCCTTCCCCCCTCCCCGCCCCCTTTTGCGCACTCACACAAACTGACGGGCGTTGCGCGGGTGCATTGAGTGTTAAGGCACAACTTTTCTAAAATTACTGTCTGGGTTGCTTCTCACCGTTGCAAAGACGCGAACGCAGCGATTTTCCTTCTGTGATCAGCTACCCCATTGTTACCCCACATCATTTCTCCCACTGCGGCCCAAGACCTGTGCCGGGAAGCAATGATGAACGCAGAAGGAAATCGCTCAATGATCCAGTGGGCCAAATTTCGTTAAGATTCGACGTAAGTTCTAGGTGCCTATAGCGAATGAACATACAGACAAACAGGAAAATTCTTCTTATTTTATATATTTAGATTATTGCATTATTTGGATGAGCTTTAATAATACTGGTTTTACTTAATATTAATTTGTAGAAACAGTTCATGATAGTTTGTTGGACTAAGGATCTAACAATAACACGTACACACGATGAATGTGCATGCTAAATCTGTACGGCTGATTATGTACTACCGATTGAATTATCAATTCTGGTTCCTGTTCAACAACACAACCAAATGAAATAATTGAGAAGTTACTGTAAATTTAATGAATTAAGTTATGTATAGAGTTTAATTATTCCGTTTAATTAATTATTTTCAAGAGAAAGTCTTTTTTTTTTAATCTTAAAAATCAAAAAGAAATTCTGTTAATAAGAATATATCTGTTAATAATAATTCTGTTAATAATAGAATTCTGTTAATAATAATATTAAGAAATTCTGCAATAGAACATGTATTATTTGTATGAATTCTTCTGCACTGTAAAATTCTGTAGATTGATACCAATAGAAATAATTAGAACAAAAATATGGTTCAGAAGAATTTTTTTCATGCTTTATTTATTTATTTTTGTGAGCGTGTGGGGGGGAGAGGGTAGGAGTTGGTTATACAAAAACGGATAAAAAGTATGATGATTTATCTTCAAGCATTTAAAATGAAATCAAATAAAATGCACGAGATATTAAAAGAAAACATTTAAAATGACACAAACCACTAAAAATAATTTTCAGATTTAATTTTACAGCTAAGCCAAAGTACTTTAGAAAAAAAAAAAATAAGAAGATGAAAGATAAAAATGTCTATTTTACAGGAATTATTAGAGAATTAACCTTTTTCTTATATAGGAAAGTTTAACTTGAACTCGTCTCAATACTTTATAATTTTTAATCTCAACAACACAACTTTACGTTAATGCAACATTGTTTGGTGTTTTGTAAGCTAAGTTTTACAATTAAAGCTCAATTGCTTTAATTGTAATCAGTCTTCTCCGTTGTTGTTGTAGTTTAAAGTTTACTTTTAGTCATTCTTATATTCAACAAGGAATTTCTTTACGTTTTCTATTTTCTAATCAGGTATTGACCAGGGACATTTCTTTTACTCGTTTTCTTTTCGTCTTCGACTTCCCTTTATGGAAGGTTCTAAATAATTTCCAGAGTGATCAAAGATAAACGCTATTTTCGGGATATTCTCTGATAGCCCGGGGATATTTGCGTCTACAAAAGGTAGCGAAGGAGCGCGTTCTTGGAATTTGAGGGGTAGTTCTTCAGACGACGCTGTGCTTCTTTGTTACTAACCGGAAAAAACGCGAAGGGTCGCCAACAAGAATAAAAGAATTCCCCCAGCTAAGAACAATAATTTTTATTTAAATATTGAACATAAACTTGCTTCGTTTTGGATAAAATATGAGAATGGCATTCAATCAAAAGTAGACGCACCAAATTTCTTTTGTTTTACATTTAAGAATATATTATATCCAGCAGAAACATTCAAAAGTTTTGTGATAGTAAATATGTTTTATCAGATTTTTTAAAAATTAATTTTATACCGATTATTCTGTTTATAAAAGATAAAATTCTTTTATTAAGAATTTTTAAAATAAAACATACTAAATTATTTGAAAGGAAATTTGCAAGGGCTGATAGAACTTAATTGATTTCAAGTGAATTATTTAAATTTTAATGAAAGACGTAATAAGTTGATTTCTTTCCGCTGAAATATTTAAATCATTTTTATTTCCTAGTTTTATGTGACATCTATATATAATGTGACATGAATAGTATACATGCCAGTACAAAAAAAGTAAAATAAAGTAGCATCAAAACATTCAGTAGATGAGAGATATGTGCCTTTGATTGACTTAAATTTTAGAGTAATCTGATATTTGCGAATAGTTATGTATAAAATAATGTCACCATGGGTGCCCACACATTTTTATTTTCGGGGGTGGGGTCTGCTTTTTAAAGGGGGGACTTTAAAAATGCACGGGATTTCACATACTTAAAAACTCTTCCTTCCTTCACCCCCCCCCCAAAAAAAAAGATAGAAAAAGAAAAAATGGGTTTGCTTGTGTGATTACGGCAACTGTACGCTAGGGCGATCTGCCAAGGATGGGAGTGCCTCGGTAGGCGGACTTTCTAAGGGGTTCTAACGCGTATTCACGTGACATCTGGAGAAAACAGGCTCGTGGTAGCCCAGATTCCTGGACTTACACACTTCAACCGTTTACTAAATTATCATGAAATCAGTAAAAAGTAATCATACTATGACGTAAAAGGTATACGATTAAAGAAATGCTTTTTAAAGCTTTATAAGATAAACCTATATAAAGCTTTCTCTTCATTATTAAGCTATTATACTTATTTTACTAGCAAGCATTTAAAAAAGATGCTGAAACACGGGAGAATGACGATATACAAGTTCAAAGGTAAATTATCAAACATTGAACTTCATATATGATTAAAAGTTAAAAGATTATTCACCTTTATTCATCAAATAAAACCTTTTTTGCATAAAGTATTTGTATTGAATTAAAAAATTAAAATTAATTAATTAATTAAAGTTCTAAAGAAACCCTTTTAGCCAGGAAGTATTTAAAACCAGTAAAACAGATTGAAAATGAGAAAGGTTGTTTAAACCAGTGCTTAAAAAAGTAACGTTTAAATTAAACAACCTTGACAGTGGACAATTTTTTAAAAATATATTGTAAATACGCAGACTGGAGTTTCGCATTTTTAAGTGGAGCGGTTAAAACAACGCGTCAAACAAATTTTTAAAATGAAAAGATTCTGCGACGAAGTTGGGGGAGAGGGGGACACGTGCCCCCCCTCTGTCCCCCCGATATACACCTATGGCTCATATGTATTACATTCTTAGGAAAACCTAATAACAAAAGCTTTCTAAGGAAGGCGGAAGGCTTATCACCGCTCACAGACCTACTGAAATCTTGGAGGAACACACAGGGGCGTAGCCAGAAATTTTTCATGGGGGGGGTTACGACTACTACAACTCATATATATGTATACGTGGGTGTGACAATGTAGTGAAGAATATACATTTTGTATGGCAAAAAATTCCTCATGGGGGGTGGGGTTATGACCCCCCTAACCCCCCCCCCTTGGCTACGCCCCTGGGAACACATGAAAGATTTTTTTTTGGTGGGGGAGGGCACATATTTAATTTAAGAGCAGAAAATGGAAGTTTCTTTTAAATTTTGAAACAAATGTTTGTTTAAAAGATTTTGAGAGTAAGTTGGGGGGGGGGCAGCGGGACACGTAAACCCTGTGCCCCTCCCCCGACTATAATGCTATGGTTCATATGTACCATACGCTTATAACAATACCTAATAATATAACAGTAACTTCCTAAGGAGGGCTTATCACTGCTCCCGGACCTACTGAAATTTTGGAGGGGCACAAGAAAGATTTGAGGGGGGCACATATCGAATGTAAGAGCAGAAAAGGAAAGTTATTTTTAAAATTTCAAGCAAATGTTTATTTAACATTTTATTTTGAAATTCGAATCAAAATTTCTATTTTTAAGGGGGGAGGGCGGGCACGGGACACCCTGTGCCCCCTCCCGACGCTTTTCCTATGGTCCATATGTTATATGCTTAGGAAACCTAATAACAATAGCGTTCTAAGAGATACCATTCCCAGACCTGCTGAACTGAAAATTTACCCCTTTACCCCAAAACAAAAGAATTTTGGATTTAAGATCCAGTTACCTTTCTCGTGTATATTACAAAACAAAGAATGTTTATGTCCAATATTTAGTAAAAATTAATCATGTGAGCGTTTTTACCGCACACCGACGTTGTTTATGCTTTCTGAAATCAGTCTTATTGCTTATTTCTGTTATGTCTGGCTGGGATCTTTCCTTTCGATCATCTCTGTCCGGATACTCTCCATTTGCTCATCCTCATCTCTGTCCGGATCCACTTCTTTCTGCCCAATGGATCCGGAGTCGTTCATCTCTGTCCGGATCCACTTCTTTCCGCCAAATGGATCCGGAGTCGTTCCTCTCGGTCCGGATCCACTTCTTTCTGCCAAATGGATCCGAAGTCGTTCCTCTCGGTCCGGACCGGTTCCGATTTCGGACCGAAAGGAACGGGTCCGGACCCGTTCCTTTTCCTGGGAGCGGATCCAATAGGACCGGGTCCGAAGGAGTCGGTCCTTCAGAGGATCGGATCCGTTCGGACCGGATCCTCAAAAGGACCGACTTTACCCACCACTAGACCAAACGTCCCCATTTTCAGGACGTTTTTCAAATTGTCCCCAGAATGTAAAAATGGAACCGGGGACAATTTTTAATTATTGCATTGTTTTTCAATTAAATTACTGTTAATTATTATAAATGTCCCCAGTTTTGCTGTCAGAATCGGGGACATGTCCCCGATTTTGACTACAAAAATCTGGTCACCTTACCTTACCCCTTGTTTTGGCGTTCAGCTACTACACCGGTAACTCGATTTTTGCGTAAGGTAAGGTGACCAGATTTTTGAAGTCAGAATCGGGAACATGTCCCCGATTCTGACAACAAAACTGGGGACATTTATAATTAACGCAATAATTAACTTGCTCTCTTGTGTGCTACGCAGTGTGAGAACTGGTTTTG
>JAWZYV010019523.1:0-22788 GCA_038373885.1 Cheiracanthium punctorium
CGATAAAAAAAAAAATTTCTCCCGCTTTTATACCCCGTACATACGATGTGCAAAATTTGAATACATCATCATGAACCATCTCAGAAATATCTTTAAATAAAGATGGTCAGGGGCTGTACATGAATTTAAGTATACTCTCTTAATAATCAAGAGTGAAAAACCAGTGCTGAGGAGTGATATATCACCCTACCTTCGTGACAAAAATCAGCCAACCTCCATAGAGTGAGAAATCACTATTCTGAAAAGTGACATTTCTGACTCTGGACTAGGAGTGAGAATTCAAAAACCCACTCCGGGAAAGAGTGCCTCACTCTAAGGAAAGGGTGACAGCACGCCATCCCTTAAAGAGTGGAGCGCTCTGATCAAGAGTGAGCTATGACCCTTTTTAAGAGTGACCGCCACTTTTTATAGGGTGATTATTCGAGACCGTATCCAGGGGTCCGGACCCTCCCCCCTCCCCAAAAAATTGATTTTTGTTAATAAAATAATAATAATGACGTCTTTTTGTGAAAAATTCTGCCTTTTCCACGGTTTGGACCCTGCCTGAAATTTTTGTCTGGGTACGGCCCTGGATTTATTCCTTGCATATGCCTTGCTTCTGGCTATCACTATTTTAGGGAAATTAAAATAATTCCTTATAAATATATATATATATATATATATATATATATATATGAATGTATCTGGTAACAGCATTGATTATTATTATTTTTTAAATATTTGGCAAACATTAAAAGATATTTTCTATATAGCATCAATATTTATCCAATCTTGTGAATTCATTGAAAATAAAATCCAATATTATAAATTTAATATTTTGCCCATTTGAAGTCAAATTTTAATACTATTGAATCTTAAAGTATTTGAAATTTATCAATAATATTGAGTGTATATTAGAAATATTTCCAATATTATTAAGTACTAATTACTTTTAATTATTAAAATTTACATATATGTGAATACTTTGAGAGTAAAGACCACTTCCAGTATTGGTAAAAACTAGAGTTTAGCCCTGATATATGCTCAAAATGTTATTATTATTTGTAAAATTTTAATTAACATATGAAGTGTGTATTGAAATATTAATTATATATTGAGAATATTTCTGAAGCAGTCTCACTACCAATGAACTTTTAAATATTAACTCAATATTGTGAAAACATTGATATCAAAAACCAATAATATTACAAAGTAGTAAGTGAACACATTGAGAATAAACAGTTTCCAATATTGGTAAATAAAATTCCAATATTGGTAAAAATTAGCATTTAGGTCTGATAAATTCTCAAAATAACATTATACTTTCAGTATGACTATACTAATACCTTTTTCCACTGAATTTAACATACAAAAAAATATATTCTTAATATAGGGTTGTATTGGAAATATTTTTGAAGTAGTCCTCAATTGATAAATTTTTTAATGTTAACTCAATATTGTTAAAAAAAATTGAAAACAAAGATCGACTGTAACTTCGTCAAATGTATCAAATGTAACTTCGTTCAAAGTAGCAAAGTTAATATTTGCCTCAGATATATTTAAAATGCATTTATAGTATTTGATATACATTGGAAATATATTCAATATGGATAAGTAATTACTTTAACATAACTTTATACCATTTTTAATTTTTTTGGTTAATATTTACTCAATATTACACTGGGAATAAAGCTAGTATTGGTAAAAAGTAGAAAGTTGATATTTAACCTTTATATTGTAAAAATTATAAAACTTTGCTGCTATTGAATTTAAATTAAATATATTTAAAATGTATCTGCAATATCGAGCGCCTTGAAAATATTCTTCATATCGTACAAGTAAATATTTTTGCCGCATTTACCTCCCCCCCCCCCAAGTTTGTCCATAGGCAATCTTAATACATCATAGCTGGATATTGGGTATATCTATTAGAAGTCCAACATAAAATAGATTTCTCTATTAGAAATTTGAGGTGTGATCTCTCTAATGAGTAAATAACATCTATAATATACAGGTATCTGTATATATGTAGCATAGTTATAATAATTAAACTTCCAGAAGATCTCAAATATCCCAAAAATGGCTATCTATTTCATATTCAAAATATCCAAAGATCAGAAATTGATACTTATTTCATATCCAGAACTTCTTAGATATCTATTTCTGGGCTATCTTGGATTATTGTCATGTTCAGAATGATCCATAACAGCTGGAAAATAAATTTTACGTAGCTCAATGGTACAAGTAATATCTGACCCCATGCATTTTTAGATTCTTGCTTTCATTCCAGTGAGTGAAATGTGGACTGTTGACACAAAACATACAATATTTAAAATAACAGCCTATTCTGAAATTAAACAGATTAAGAAGGAGTACAGAGTTTCATTTTAATAATCAGATGATGGCATCACTAAAAGGTACCCCCAAGAGTTCCACATGGTTACTAAAACAAACCTCCATAACCTCTAGATCTATTTAGTTACAGAATTCGTGAACAGTTTATGTTTTGTTTGGTTAGTCAAAACGTAACAGGAATAGAAGTGAAAGTTTCAAAATGCTTGGAGGTGATCTGTATAGCCACTGAGCTATGTAAAATCCATCAGCAGGAGATTTATAAGAATTTTCTTTGTCTGCAGTACTATAACTTCATTTGAGGTAATCTGTGATCAAACAAGAATAGAAATAAGAGTTTCGGACATCCACATTACTCAACAGTGTGCAGAAATATTTGATATGTTCAATGTTACCTTTTCTCCTGCTGAAATAAAAAATCCCTGAAAGCTTATTTTTTACCTATGGTACATTTCAGAACAACTTTCACTTACAACAGTATTAACAAAACAATAAAAATAGTTCATGATAAGATATTTATATAAAATCAAAAGAATACTAATAATTTTGATTTTTAAATAGGTTTTATTTTAAGCATAATTTATTCAAACTTTCTTTTCGACTTTATTACAATTAACAAGTCTTTTATTTTAAATTTTAAATAAATAAGAAATGAACAGGATTGAATTGTTATCGAAAAGAAATTATTTGAAATTAAATTTCAGTCATTTATACGAACAAATACAAGAATTATGAAACACGAAAATAAGTTAAAAGAGTAATAGCTATCCTTTAATTGAAAACCGAAAAAAAAAAAATTAAATAAATAAACTAATTGTTGGGTAAATCAAAAATATAAATATATCTGCTGATAACCTCTGTTAATGTACATATCATGTTTGGAAATTTAAGAGAATACCTATTTTTCTATTCTTCCCCCTCGCCCCAGAAAAAGGAATAAAATATTTCTAAAATGGAAACTACTTTATATTGATTGATTTCTTTTTTTGTGAAAAGGGGTAAAGAAATATTTTTGTGCAGGCCAATACATAAATAATATAAATCAAAACCAATTATTTCATAATTCCCCAACAATGCCCATTTTGTTGAATCCCCCCAACATTTTTGTCTTGTCCAAAAACCATTATTTAAGGTTTAGAGGCATGAGCAAGAATACAGGTTAGAATCCTTAAAAAGTTCACCACCCAAGTCAGCCCCCCCAAGAAGACACCCCTCTTGTAGACTTGCCATAACGCAAAGAAATAATTGAAGTTTAGAGCATGAGGGTGAACCATATTAACCTCCATAGATAATGTCTGGGTGAGGGGGGAGGGTGGTGATTCACAGAAAAAGATTTTTTTTTTTTTCACCTCTTAAAAAACCAAATTCCTGTTCTGAACATAATTTATACATACTTCAAAATAAAAGCCATTTCTTAATTTTTTAATATATATACACATTCATTTCTTTATTTATTTTTAAGTGTGATTTTATTTATTTCAATTTCACTTTTACAGCAAAATAGCTACAAATTACTTAATCTTTTAAAAACTTCAAATTGAAAAAAAAATTCTTTTAATATAGATTTTATGCAAGAATTATTATACTATTGAAAACAGATTTAGAACAATAAATGAAAGTAAAGCCAGAAAAACTCATTAGTATGTTAGAACAAAGTTCAATTAATACGAGGGCCAAAAAAAAAAAGAAAGAAAAAACAGTTAATAAAAATATATAAGCAAAGTCTTAATAAAAACATGAGTAATGGAACTTCCAAGTCCAGAGTAGTCTTCAGCCTAGCAAATTTTAGTTTACGATG
Source organism: Cheiracanthium punctorium (assembly GCA_038373885.1). Lineage (NCBI taxonomy): Eukaryota > Metazoa > Arthropoda > Arachnida > Araneae > Cheiracanthiidae > Cheiracanthium > Cheiracanthium punctorium. The sequence continues at coordinate 4,130 of JAWZYV010019523.1, forward strand.
CGTTCTAAATTTAAAAAAAAAAAATTTAAACTATTACAGAACTGCAGAAGTAAAAAATAGCCTACGAATTGAAAAAGTGGAAGATATCTCTTATTGAGACTCATGCAGGTTTGAATGAATTATAAAAGCAATGGCAGTGAACACACAACAAATTATTACAAATTTGGTTTAATTGTATTACATTGTTACATTTATATAAAATACAATCACTGGATTCAATATGAGTACTTCAATACTATTTCACATTCAGGGATTCTTCTAACAGCATCTGGAAGATAAAAATTATGACTTCAACAAGTAATTACAGAATTAAAAGTTAAAACATAACTGCTATTCTATCCTAATAAAAAAAGAGTACCCTCCCCCCTCCCATAATTTGAATAAGGCTGAAGAAAGGCTCAAAATCAGAAAGAGTTGGCAGCTAGAATATACTAGAGCATAAACTAGATCTATGTTAAATACATACTAAATAAAATTAGTTAAAATTAGTTTTGTGTGTACATGGATTAGTGTCAAATTTAAATCTCCAACTAAAGCACAGCTTAACACTCTCAACTAGGTGATGAATTTACAGAGGAATAAGTCACCAGATCTTTTCATTTGATTCAGAAAACATTTTGTTTATAGTTTCACTAAAATCGGAGGATAACTTTATAATAAAAAGTCTGCAAATCTACATACATTTTGGAACACCTTTAGGAGCAGGTTAAATACAATTTTGGAACAGCACTAAAGCATACCGAAAAATGGTAATAATAAATACTTTCTTATTACCATTTTTCATATTACCATATTTATGTATGGTAATAATAAATACTTTCAAGTAACATTTACATATACTGTAACCTTCTGAGTAAGAGAGGGAAGGGAAACAGGGTTCCTACTGTTAAAATTGTACAAATTATGAATAAAATAAAGATGTAGAATTTAAGCTGCCTTCAGTAGCGGATCCAGGGGAGGGGCTATTGGGCTTCAGCCCCCCCCAAAAGAGATTGCTCAAGGGTAACATTCTGTTTTATTATACACTTTAAATAGCTAAAATGATCCTATTTTATTACTTAGCCCCTCCCAAAAGCCTAATACATTGGTTCAGACTAAAATTTTGATTTATAGCACATTTTAATTGTGTTAAATAAGCTTTTTAAAAAATTTAGCCCCTCCCAAAAAAAATGTCTGGATCCGCCACTGGCTGCCTTTTACATTTTAATTTTGCCACTGAACATAAAAGCAAATGGAAAAAAAACTGCAATAAAACCTAAATATAGCAGCTCAAAAAAAAAAAAAAAAATCTATTTTTTTACCTGCAAAAAATAAAAGAAAAAAAACTTTAATTTTACAGATAAGAAATGCTTGTACTGTTTTATAAAATAATCTGTTCTCTATGCTCTATTAATATTAGAATATACTGATATGCAAAGTGATTGAGAGCACAAAATACTTTATTAAAAGTAAGGAACATATTGTAGGATTTACTTCACAAAATTTTATTTTGTGAGGTAAATCCTCTGAGGTAACACAAAAAAGAATAATTGGGGACAGTATTGAAGCGAAAATCCCATATCAAAGCAATTTGGATTAAAATTATCCCTGAATCACAGTAACCTGTGCGTAATAACAAACATCAAACTATGACAAAATAAATATTAAACACATTACTTACTATTGGTGAGTTAAATTTGCAAATTATTACAATCAATTAAAAAATAGAAAATATTCAGGACTTGTAACATATTTTAGGTACATCAAAAATTGAGTAAAAAATAAAGTGAACTTTGCAACAAAAACTTTTCATGCACAGCAAGTAAAATATCATCAAATAACAACATTCTTAGCAAAGATCACATCTATATGTGGAAGATAAACAAAAGAAATAAATAATTAAATGGAAGTTTGAAAATACTTTTCATATCCAGTCTGGTAAATTACAAGGATTCAGTGCTCAGAAGTGTAGCTAGAGGGGGACATTTGTCCCAGGGCATAGGATCCAAAAGGCACCAATTTGTATATAAAACTTTTTCCAGCGCATTTTGGTAAACAGGAAGTGATGCAAATTTGTTCTCTGGCACTGAAAATTCTTGCTACACCTCTGAGTACTGACCCCAATTAATAACCTAGATCTTCTTGAAGTCAGTTAAAAACTAGACTAAAGATATTTTTGAGTAATATTCAAATATACATATGACAACATGTGAACACTGACAAGGTTATTGCACTTTGTTAATACTGCAGGCTTAAAAAATCTGAATTTACTAAGGAAGTAAAGTTTACATTTACATATTGTATTAGTAAAATTAAAAAATAATATATTTCATCTGTTTTTACCACTAATGGTGGTACATGTAATATGGTGTCAAAACTGGTAGGCTAGTTTTCGATTTGGTTTGTACCAAAGTACAGATATGAGATTAACAAAAAAGGAAAAAAAGTCTGAAAGAATGTCCAAACAACTTTTGAGCAATTATACTTATGAATTTCAAGAGCAATAAATATTTTAATTTTTATTGATACTAAATCTATCTTACTTATATACAATTTTGCCTTACTGAAAAATCAGAAAATTTTTGAAAAAAATGAAAAAACTGAATTCTTTATAAACATTGAAAAAGGTCTGAATATTAAACTAAATTCTTAAATCTCATCTCTGAAAGTAGCATTTTACAGTTTACATTTTAAACAACAACAGCAGTGACAACATTAATAATAATAATAATAATAATAATAATAATAATAATAATAAAAGTTACAGGAGTTTCAAGGTTTTACTTGCAACATATTTTTAAGAGGTAGTGAGGGTGCAGAGTAAAAAAAATTAATCTGAAGGGACTAAAAATTGATTTTTATACTTTATTTCATTGTTACTTCATAAAATGTTGCAAATAAGACTTGATTTTGCAAGCAATTTATTAACTTGGTGTCAAATATGCAACTTGACATAAAAAATTTACATATAATAGAGATTAAATAAATGACAGAATATAGCATAACATAAAATGATATACTAAAGAGTTGCCTGGGTCAAATGCTTTAATAAAGAATACCGCATTGAATTTTACTGTATAAATATTTATTGTTTTACTCATTGATGTAACTTTACCAAAAGTTATACTTTTTTTTTCTTTTAAGAACAGCCCTAATAACTTTCTCAATTTACATGAAATTTATAAAATTTAATACATAGTCACTAACTGCCCCAAAGTAACATCACTTTAGGGAAAAAAAACTAAAAAAAAACATATAAATCAATTTGGAAAATAAGAAAAAAATAAACTAAACAAAAAAGTAAACATCTCAAAAAAAAAAAAAAGTTATTGACAATTATGAAATTATGCGATACAAGCTTTGAAAAAATTAGACCGCAGAGATCAAAAGTATGCAGACTTTGAACTAGTAATTAAGAACATTTAAAGAATAAATAAACAAATAAAACAAAAATATGAATACCACTTATAATGCCAATAGTTTCTTCTCTTTTACAGCATGCCACTGACAAAAATTCAATGGTTTTCCACAGGACCAGTTCAGAGTACTAGAAAATAAAAAGATAATAAAGTGATAAACAGCCAAAATCAATCAGTTTTTCTTGTAACATATTTTATTCATCACTTGGCTCTGCAAGCTTAAAGACAGGCTTCTCAAAAACTCGGTATAATTCAGAATGCTTCTTCATAGACAGCATGATGAACTTTTATAGAACAACAAAACTGCAGGTCTTATCCCATTTTTAGGGAGAAATTCACGAAAGTGGAAACTGTATCTGATGGCTAATTCTCCCTCTATTTTGGACAATACAATATGTTATAAATTTTTCTCTGAGTATTTCACTTCTATAAATTAACCATTTGTATTGCCATAAATACAGCTTGTGAAGAGAAATTCTGAATTTTCAAATTTCTGACATAGTTGAATTCTTTTAAAACCTGTCCAGAAATTGCATTATTTCTTGTAAAAAAAAAAAAATAATAACTTGATTGAAACATTTTGTTTCTACTCAGTGAGACACTTAATGAAACACAATTTTTGTGAGAAATCTACTACCCATCTGATTCAGTGCTTAAGATATACATTCTTCTAAAATGGGATGCTTTGCAATGCAAATAATAATAATAATATAAAATTCACACAGACATGTGTATAAGGAACATTTATAACATATGATATGAATATAAAATTAACTCCCAAATTTAAAAATACACTGAAACAGTAAATAATTAAAAATAAATACATACTTATACCTAAAGACATCCAAAGTAGTATTCACCCTTATCAAAGGTTCTTGAAAAATCACCCAGTCATCGCTGTTATTAACTCTCCTATATTTCAAGAAAATGAGTATTCAGTACATAAAAAACATTCTAAAAGTTTCGTTTTCTAAAGCAACCAATTTATATGAATATTCATTTATTATCAATTTATATATATTTAACTAATGACCACCCAAGGTAGGAGTCTTCAGTTAAAATTTACATTTAAACATTATCACAAGAACAAATGATTCCGTGGTAGATCGAGGGGTAATGGGATGAGTGGCTATAGAGCTTCAGTCCCCCCCCCCCATCTCAAATCCAGGCAGCAATTATGACATAAAGTCGCTTGAGTCAGAAGTATGGGTCTAAATGGGGGCCCCCTTACATTTTGTTTCTTCACCGACTCTGACAATTGTCTTTCTGTATTTTCCACAGTATTTACCCGCTTGCCCATGATAATCAGGGAACAATCATATTACATTAAATTTTTCAGTAATATTTGACTTATTTATTAAGATATATTTTTCAGAAATTTGTATATGAATACATTTAAAATTATTTCAGATTTTAAATGCAAAAATAATGTGTAACAGATAAACAGTGATAATTCGCAAGTAATAATATATTAAGATGCTAACATATCAAAAATATATACTTGTGCAATATATATGAGGAATATTTGAAATATACACCCAATATTGTGGATACATTTTAAATAAATTTAATTTAAATTCATTAAGATTGACAATATAATGGGTAAATATTAATTTGCTACAATTTACATTAGTATTTATTTCCAATTTAATGATAATATTGAATAATTAAGTATATGAACATGAAAAAATAAAAATACTATAAAATTAATTACTTGTCAATATTAGGAATACATTAGAAATATTACCAATGTTTACCTAATATTGTGGATACATTTTAAATACATTTGGGCTAAATATTAACTTGCTGCTATGTAAAAATACTGGTTTGGGTTTTCAATGTTTTACAATCCTGTGAGGTGCTATTTGAAAGTTTATTGGTAATGGAACTACTTCAGAACTACTTCCAAAATATAGCCAATATTGCAGATACATTTCATTTAAATTCAGTAGAAAAAGGATTAAAATTATTTTGAATTTTTAAGTAAATTTTACCAATATCATAAATTTATTTACCCTTAATGATACCCAGTAGAAGACCCAAACTCTGAAATCCATGCTGTCTGCTTTCTCAACAATGTCAATAAATAATGAAATCTGTTCTGCTACCTGCAAGTTCAGAAAACCACAGAATAATATCAAATACTTGAAAAATATAACATTAATGATATGGGCACCCATAAGGGGGGGGCTCAAGGTAGGGAACTTGCTCCCCCCCTAGGAGAGGAGAGCAGGGGCAGGGACATACCCCAAAAAAAATTCTGGGAGGGTCCAAAATTTTCGGAGGGGGTCCAAACGATGAAAAAGGCAGAAATTTTCACAAAAAGACTTCACCATTATTGCTTTGTTAATAAAAACTGAAATTTCGGAGGTGTTACAGACCCCCACCCCCCTTCCTGGGTACGTCCTTGGCCAGAGGGTGACTGGTGGGGCTTCAGCCACCCTCGAAATAAGTAAACATAAGAAATGGAGAAAATTACATATTCGTGGGTAATTTTGAAAGTTCAGCTTGAAATTTTTAAGGTTTAGATACGTCCCTAAGCCAAACTCACTCCCCCCCCCCCCACTTAAGTATGTTTTTTCAATCTGCAAAGATATGTTCTGATTAAATGAATTTAAAATGAAATATGCTAGATAAATTTTAAGTTTATGAACATTTCCTATGCAATATGTGAAATAACCTTTATTAAAAATGAAGTCTTAAAAAAAATGCAACTCAAAGCATGGCTTTTTCCATAACATTACATAAATAATTCAGCAATCAAAATTAATTGAATGTCATCAATATTATTTGAATTGTCTTAGACTGAACAAGTGTAAAGTAAGCTTTATTTAAGGGGAATAGATGAAGTGAATATTATCAAATACAATGAAGAACCATTCTGATTATACCATCTTTAAAATAAAACAAACTACATTAAAATCGGCTCATCCATTTGGGATCTCTTTTGCCACACACACATCCAACTTTTAGAAAAAAAAACCCAGGCATTTAGTATCTTAGAATGAAAATTTAATAAACTAAATTCATATTCTGAAAAAATTTAAGGACCCCTTAAAATGGGGTGTCTGGGGCATGTGCCCTCCTTGCTCCTGTGATAATCATGGTCTTATCATCACAGGATTTTCAGTAGTATTTGACTTAATTATTAAAATATATTTTTCAGCAATTTGTACATAAATGCACCTAAGATTATTTATCAGATTTTAAATTTTGAAATAATGTACAGTAGATAAACAGTCTTAATTCACCATTGCTGTGATATTAAGATGCTGACACATTAAAAATATTTGTTAGTACAATATGAGGGAAATTTATAATATACACACAATACTGTGTGGATACATTTTAAATATATTTAATTTAATTCATTAACATGGACAATATAATGGATAAATGTTGATAATTTTTACCAATATTAGTTTTTATTTCCAATATAATAACAATGTGAAGGATTGAGTATATTAGCATTAGAAAAATAATAAAATGGTATAAAAATATTTTTAAAAATTACTTGTCAATATTAAGAATACATTATAAATATTTCGAATTTTTACTTAATATTGTGAACACATTGTAAATATATTTGGGCTAACTACTAACTTGCTACTATTAAAAACTTTATCAGTAATGGAATTACTTCAGAAACATTTCCAGTATATAGCCATAACAAGACATAAAATCTACCAAACCAAAATCTGCAAGGCTCTAAAATTAATACTGTATTACTAAATTTAATATTGTAACACTTACCTTTATTACCAGTAATATTAAACTTATCCGTTACTATACTATTGAATTATCCTTAAACAGTATACAAACTTTTCAATTCCAAAAATCTCGCATTTAACACCAAAAACAATAACTTTTTTTCCGCGTTGAATCAGTATACCCGCACAAGTATCCCTTGTGTTTTTCGTACTACTAATGAAAGCTCACACATTCTGAATCACCTGCTACTTTCAGCTGGTTTCAGTGATTTAAAAGTGGACTTTCCTGAGGCCATCTGGGGTGCTCGATCGTAAATTATCCACTTTACCATATGAGAGAGAGGTTTGTGTATGTGTAAAAAGTGGAGAGGGAAATATTACACCACAACAACAGAGCGGTTATTTTGATCTAACAACGTATATATGTATATTCTAAGCGTGAATCTGTGCTAGAATGTGCAATAAGATAAAATGATGCACATAGACATATTGAAATTTAATCACAAAATATTTTTTTCCCACGTTTATAATTTATTTCAATATAAATTGCATACAATATATAATTGATCATTATTTTCTGCTTTTGATTTAAAATTTTGTTTACACTATTTGCAACAGGCGCGTATCTTTCCTAAAAATCTGACCCTTTACTTAGTTTAAAATTTGATACTGAGGCTACAGTTGAAACAGCTTGCTTACAATTTGATACACAGGTTAGAGCCCTCTCCACCCCCGAAATAAAATCCTGACTGCACCACCGATTTACAAACACGCATCAAAACATGCTCAAATATTATATACAGAAACAAAAAACGAATGCAAGATTTCAGCTATATAAGCATAAATAACATACTACGATCAAGTATAGAGGCGGATCCAAAGATCAATTTCTCGGAAGGGTATAAAATTAAAAGAAGCAGGCTTGTTTAAGTCTTAAAAACAAAATGTATAGTAAAGCAAAATGTTAACCCTAACCAAAGCAATGTCTGTCGGAAGAGCTGGAGTCCTAATGGATCCGACACTGAATCAATGTATCTTATATGTTGTGAATTATCAAATTTTAAATAACATTTACAATAATTGAAAAGTTATAAGGTTTTACTTACTTGTGTTGGCTAAAAGTATTCCATTACTTGTATGCAGTTGGTACTTCGCAACTGCAGTCCAATTCCAATATGGCGTCGTTTGAGTATGGAAGCAACGCACTCACTCCTGCTGAAGTGAACGCATCATGGGAAATGTGGTGACTCTCTCGCTAGAGTGAGCAGATAGCGCCTTCACCCTTACTCTAAGAGTGACATTGTCTCACTCTTGCAGTTAGGGTGACAGAATCCTATCGATGAAGAGTCATAATGCAATTTTCTCACTCTTATCTCACTCTATTTGGGATCATTTGCCGGTGACTTTTTGTAAGAGTGACAATGTCACTCTAAATTTTTAAGAGAGTATGAATGCTCATTGCTAGTGTCTAAAAAATTATTTTCTTTCGTCATTTCTGTACATCCCCTGAAATGCGATCATCCGACGTAATTTTTTTTCCATTCGAAAGCCATTGAAAAGTGGTTTAAGTCGGCCTATACTTACTTTTCCTCATACCTTTGACTTTTTTAGGATATAACTCTCGAACTTTACACATCACCTCATTAGTGAATGGGGTACATTTTACCCATTGGAATATTTTTCCTTTTTGTGCTTGAATTGTATACAAATTAAAAAAGCGTCAGTTTTTTTAAATTAACGAGAGGAATCTTTTTTTCACCGAATCTTTTTTTCTACCTTATATTGAGCCTTTTTTGACACTTTGTATAATCTCATATCATCCCAAAATGTTTCTTTTATAAAATAAAAGTTATAATACGAATAAACACTACTTCAGGAATTACAATATTTTATTTATATTTTATTTTTACGTCAACATTAACCGTTCGGAACATCAAAGCTGAATTCGTAAATTTGATATTATGCATTGAATTGGGTTATTTCAATTGAGGGGGTTTATGGCCCAGTTTCTGGTATTAAAAGGGGGTCTATGGGCACAGTAATATTAGCAGCCACTGATTTAGACAGTTATATCCCTGTGATTAATCCCGGGCTACTACAGTGTTACTTTTGTTACAATGCACCGATATTTTTAGTTGTAGGTTCTAGTCTAGTGTGCGGGCTCCTTTTACTAGAATTTTGCTCACTATTTTTTCTGCTTATCGCAGAGACGGTTCATTTAAAGTATATTCAATCATATGACTACAATCGTCAGAAGAAAAATAAAAGATCTCGTAATAAAAATTTACCACACGTTTTTTATTAAAAATATGCGAAAAACAACAAATTGTCGGAATTTTTTATCATCTTTTTTTTTCAGGTTTTTTCGAATGATTTTCTTGAACTACACGAATTTAACGGAGATAGAATCTCACATTCCACTCTATATTTTTCTTATAACTTCCTACTGCACCGAATTTTCTTTAATTATAAATGTTTTTATCTTACTTCCCTTCATTTCGTTTCATCTGACTTTGAAATCATATTATCTCTTTATGGAACCATTTCAAGATGTTTTCTGAAAAAGGAAAAAATAAAAAGCTACTTCTGGGAGAAATTTTCACGTGTGTCATGGCCCATCAAATGCATAACAATTAACTTTTTTTTTATATCTTTACCGTACGGCATTTATTTCTTATCGTTAGCCGGGATCTGTAGCTATCCATAAAAAAAAGGGAACAACTCCACTCTTGAAAACAAAATCCCTTAATTGCTTTCAAAACAACTTTTTTTAAATATATCCTCTCAAGATAAAACGATCTTGTTTCGGGGCGCAAGCTATGACGGGTTCTCATTTCAGCATCGAACCTAACATCTCTCTTTGCAGCACTTTCTATCGCATATCCTTATCAGAATCGTTGCCGAGTGTCTCGTCAAAAACTGTTTTAAAACTAAGATTGCCATTTTTTTTTTACCGAAATATTTAAAAGCGGGAATCAAACCTAACGGAACGTCGTAACGTACTGAGGACGTGGTTATGCACGACCGATTCTATACAAGCCGGCACGCGCGATCGAAAATATCCTGCTCACATAGCAGAAAATTTGTCTCAGTGGTGATGTAGGATATCAGCGTAGACATATATACGCGGTTCAGGGATTGATTTACCGCAGGGGGTACGCGCCTAGGGCCCCTGACAAAAAAGGGACCACCCAAATTATCCTGCAAGCTCAAAAATATGAAAATTTTGATTTAAATTGAAAAAAAAAGACAGAAAAACTAATTTTATGAAAAGTAATTAATAATAATGACACTTTTACTATTTCACAGCACTAGCATACACACCTTTTTAATGACTTATTATTTTATCTCACCCTTTTTTGGTGACCCCCTTTTTTCAACACCCTTTATTGAAAAATGTGTCCTAAGAAAGCGACATAAAAGTATGCGACATAATTTTACATGTATTTAAATACTATTAGTTCACAACAGCTTTAATCTATTGTTACACTATTTCGTAAGCTGTAGAATAGGCTTCACATGTATTTTAGTTCACAACAACTTTAATCTATCGTTACACTATTTCGTAAGCTGTAGAATAAACATCCCGTATATTTTTCTATCAATAGGTTACAATCCTAAAAATTTCAACATAGGGTTACCAGGCGAAATACGCGAAAGATGAGAGATAAAATAACAAAGTCAATGAATATCGTTTTAATAGGGCAATCATGAAACTAAAAAATTAGGGGGGTTCATGGTGGTCTCCCCCTGACGAGGCTCGAACAGCCGAGTTTTAATGACTATGTCATTTTATCTCTCAACACCCTTTATTGATATTTTGTCCCAAAAATGCGACATAAAAAAGCGACATGAAAGTATGCGACATAATTTTACATGTATTTTAATACTATAAGTTCACAACAGCTTTAATCTATTGCTACACTATTTCGTAAGCTGTAGAATATGCATCCCATGTATTTTTTACATATATTTTTTAGCTAAACGTCATAGTCTCAGGTAATTATTCAGGCATGCCGCATGTAGTGATGCATGCTGATCGTAAGGAAACCATACAGAGCCGACTTTCAATTGGAACAGATAAAGGGAAATAGCTTCCAAAAGTGGTGCGAAATGGGGTTCTATCCCACTACAAATAAATGCCCTGATATAAACATTAGGAAAATAAATACTAAAATAGTGTGGACCGCGTTACTTGGAAAACTACGGAATGACATGAACGATTGAAAATTAAAATATATACTAAATGAAATATTTATCATCCTCCTTAATGTTCTTATTATCGAACTGTTGCATGTCACTTTGCATCTTGATTCAATAATCACTTTTATGCTGTTTCAACATCCTCCTTTGTAGGGAGTGGTATGAAAGTTGCTTTGTAGGGTTTAAGAAAGTTTTCGTAAGAGGTGTCCCCCAATGAAGCTTCCCAATCTCTGCAAATCGGTCCCTAGGGTGTCTCAAAATTCTGATTTAGTCTTTCATTCCTTAAACATGGATCACACACATACGAAACAAATTACAAAGTGACGTCGAAAAAAGGTGCAGAATTTGTGGTATCGACTAAAATTTTTAGGAGACTCAATATAAAAAAAACTGAAGTAACTCCACTCGACTCTCCGAACACTCGATCTTTATACCGAACGTTTAAATAAATTCGATGAAGCTCCATCGGATGTAATGTTCCGACGCTAGTGCACTAGTGCGACGCTAGTGCACAATTAATTTGAGTGTATAGGCCACAATGTACAAGAATAACGTTTCGAAGATCTTTGAATTTTTTGCCTTGTGTCAATCTGAGTTTCGTGTAGTGATAAGCATGAATGAATGAAACTATTCGAATGAACCGATTATTCGAATCTGCATTCGAGATAATCGATTTTGAAAAATAGATTCGAACGCTCAGCATATACCCTTCGAATAGCACAGGGCGTTCGAAATCTCGAATAGAAATCGCGAATACTATTCGAGTCGGTTCGAGTTTTGGAAATTGCGAATATTCACTAATCAATAAATCGATTATTGATCCTATTCGAATAGTAGTATTGGATTATCAAAATCATTCGGATGGCGCATCACTAGTCTACATGGGCGCCGGCAGCACAGGGTATAGGGGGGGGGCAATGCCCCCCCTGGATCTTTGTATGCAGTGTTCTCCCTTGCTTTTTTGCTCTTTCCAACATGGTAACCATACGTTGAAGTAGTCTTTGCCTCCCCCTTGAGTAGTCTTTGCCCCCCCCCCTGGAGTAGTCTTTGCCCCCCCTGGGAAATATTCTGCCGGCGCCCATGCTAGTCTATTGAATTCGAAGCTAAAGCAAGATATTTTTCGCGGAGCAATTGCTACCTCCGCGCGGAGCACTTACTGCTCTGCTTAAAACAATTTGAGAAACCCTGTTCTATGAACAACCTTTTCGAAAGCAGAAGCCTTTTTCTCATGTTGTTATTCTTCTTTCTTTTCAATTATCTTTTATGGAATCGGCAAGTTCAAGAAGGAATCACCGGAATGCGCGTAAATTGCTGATCTTGAAAAAGAGTTATGAATAACTTTTCCGTCGATGACTGACGTTGTCAAGTCGTTCTTTCGAAGGGCAAGTACTGTTCGCCGAGTCTTGTTTATTTACAGATGAGGTCAAATTGTCATTTCGGGAAAAAGTTCACCACCAAGTAAAGCACCGGCGTTTTAAGACGGTAGATGATTGAAAAAGAATGTCTTGTTGTGCCACTGTAGTAGTCGGGTAAAATGCTTGCGCACTTTTAGGTCTCTTGGGTTCCATTTAGAAGACAATTTGACTAGAAGTGGGTCTAAAGTTTTGTGAGTCAAGATTGTTTTTAATGCATTTAACATAAGTTTTGGGAACGATAGAGAAACAAAACGTAGGTTAGGTGCACCAGTAATTGGCACTTTGCCCGATAATTTATTATAATAAGATTTATTTCAGAACTGTTATCAAATGGTGCTATTTGGCACCCATTTAAAACTTTGTCTTCAGTTTTATGCAGTTCATAATCTTCTCCCTCTGAAGTTTTCTTTTACGTCTCCTTACCCCCACCCCCGAAATTTTGATTTTTGTTACTAAAATGATAATGACATTATCTGATAAAACATTTTGCGAAAAATTCTACCCTTTTTACCCCCGGACCCTCTCCGAAATATTTTTCTGGATATGTCCCTGCACATTTCTCTTTAGAAGAGATTTTTTTTTAATAAATAAATTTATTTCTTAATTTATTTCTTATTAATTAATTTATTTCTCTAATAATTTTCTTTAATAAATAAATTTATTTCTAAATTTATTTCTTAATTTATTTCTTTTTAAGATGGGGTATCAATTATTATGGAAGAGAAAAAAAAATGGATTTCATCAGTAACTGACACTTATGTTAATTACGGGTGTTTTAGCGAAGTTCATGATAATTGCATGCAATTTTTAGTAAATGTAGTAAATAGCTATTGAGGTTATCTTTAGATAACTGTAATATGCAGGGTATCACGAAAAGGTGGTAACACGCTTTAATGCTTTATCTAATAGAGCTTTTATCAAATGGTGCTACCGGCTAGTAACAATTTAGGCATGTATCTTCCTTTTTCTTTTACAACTTTTTCTTTTATCTTCAGGGTTTCTAAGTATCAAAATTTGATATTTTAAACTCAGTGCTGAAATTATTGTGATTCTCAGTAGCAGGCTTAAGCTTAAATTAAGTTCATTATTAACCTGCTTCTATTTAACCCTTTAACGCGCAGTGTTCCCGCTCTGGGAACACCAAACTCTTGACTGTTGCCAGTCACGAAGAATAGATTAGATTTCTACAAAAATAGTGGCGGGTGACAGAGCTCCACGAGAATCCTTTACTTTTTAGCATGTCATTTCCCGTAAAAAAATGGTCACGATTATTTTTAACAGCACTGACATCTGCTGAAAAATGGAAGAATGCGAGAACAGCTGGATAGATGGCCCCATGCTGAAAAAAGGGCAGCCGTTGCCATCGCTTGACTTAACGACCAGCAAGAGGGCGGACGATCGAAACGTTCATCGCGTGCCACAGATCTAGAGACCCTTTTTTGACGCAAGCTCAACATATGAGTCACCAAATTTCAATTCATTCATTCGCCTTAGTCATTATTGCATGATGCGGGAACAAAAATTTATGCAGTTTGAAAAAAATTTCGCAAAATCCCAAAATCTGATCAATCTTTTTTTTTTAATTCGACTCCTGTAGTTTAATTTGAGTGGCTTTCTATCATGTGACCAAATTTCCTTTCATATGTATTCATTTTTACGTCATTGCATTAAAAATTAAAACGACATGTTTTTCTACTCCTTTCTTAGGTGTCAAGTACTGGAAGAGGTAAGTGTCAATCACTGGAGCCAGAATTGTTTCCTTGGTGTCAATGACTGCGGTCGCCACCATGACAACTTATAAAATATAGAAAAAAAAAAGTCAGTAGTAGGACTGCATGTCAGAAAGTGGAAAGTTCTTGTCAAGCTTTCTAAAATTTATATTAATGCAGTTAAATAAGTATACACACAAAATTCGACGCGTGTAGTTTAAGTTGAGTAACCACCTATCATATCACCAAATTTTAGTTCATTCGCTTCAGTCAGTTTTACGTGATGTGCGAATAAAAAAAAAAGCATCACTGACAAAAACGACATTTTTTTATTTTTTTTTTTATTTTTTTGTCGATGGTACTAGGGTCCCAAACGCTTAAAACGGATAGAAATAGCAAAACTTGTTTAATACCAAGTAGTGTACAGGCAAATTTTATTTATTCAGACACATAAAAGTTTCCATTCCGAAATTGAAACAACAATCACTTCAAACTTTAGTCATTTCATCCCGAGTCGAACCCGTATGGTGGTTAGAACGCTCGCCTACCACACCTTGGGTCCACGGTTCGATACCAGTCGTCGAAGCTAGAAGGTCGCAGTTTGAAACTGACTTGAAGTTTTTAAGCATGATAACAGGTGGCAGCACTAAAATTCAAGGAAAGGAGGAAGAAGTCTCGGCAAGAGAAAACGCAGCTATAACTTCACAATCGACTTTTCCCCATTTGTATGTGAACGTGATGGTCACGCGAATTCAGTGCTTTTTCTCCATTCCAAAAATGCCCAACGCGCCTAAGGAAATTTTCACTCCAAAAATAGAAATTTTAAATATTCTGTAATAAGCTGTATCCTACATGAATTTTGAAAGTTCACTTAAGTTTTGAAAACAAAAATTATGTTTCAGGCTAGTTTTAGTAATTAGCAGTTACTAGTTGATGCTTATTATTACTCATAACGTGTCATTAGCTTTGCCCTTAGCCTATAAGAATTTTTATGGGAGATTATTTTTAAGGTGTAAAAGGTCGAATATGGTTGCCATGGTTTGATTTAAATTGAAATTCAACCATTTCGGATTTTTTTTTTTTTTTTTTTTTTTTTTTTTTTTTTTGCACACGAGAATTAATTAGAACTGGAGAGAATCTAGAAATAATAATTAGAGAATAAATTAAATCACGTACATTCACATCAACTATGTCTGGTATCTAAGAGGGTTCCCTCTGCATTTTGAATTTGTGTACATTTTCCCCATTATTTTTTAAATTATTTTGATGTTTTCTAATTGCTTTATAAAGTACAGTAACTTTATTCGTGTTTTATATTTTTCTCGGATTTTTATTTTCTTACTTCCCACCCTGCCGATTCAACCTTGCAATCACAGTTCATGGTTCAATTGCGTTTTGTTTCAAGAGCATTATTCAGTTCTCGCTAGCATTTTCCATCCTTTTCCATGAATGTTTGGAAATTTCTACTCTAGCAAATTTCAAGATGTGTTTTTATGATTATTCACTGACCTCTCACGGATGTCTCTTTCGAACTTTTGTGTATTCATTCAACACTCATACTGCAGCCAATTGACTTAAAGATCATTTTTCCTTAACAAATAATAAAATTTTTTAGTTTTTGTCTAAATATGCATTTAAAATAAATATAAGACCATTATAAAACAAACTAGCGGCTACCCGCGACTTCGTCCGCGTCGGCTTTAGAATTAGGTCCCGAGAGGAACGAAGCATGTGTGAATAACAAATATGTTTGCGATTAAGAAACTGCATTTAAATATTATTTGCTTTTTACTTATTTTAAATGAAGTATAATGCATGGTAGTATACTTCATTTAAAATAACAGAGTATGTAAAATTACTAAATTTAGATTTTTTTCAGGCATTTGGCGAATAGAGACAGTTACGACAATATTTGCTTTGAGTGTTCTTGTAAAAGAAATATTTATGCAATATGCATGAATTTAAGCCTATGTTAATCAGGAATAGTGCAGCTTTCTATTAGCGAAAAAGTTTTAGAATCGGTTCTATAGTTACAGAGATACCCATAGAGCGTAATGTATTAGAATTATTTTGAGTGTTCCTGTAAAGGAACGATTTGCGCTACATGCATTAATTTTAGCCTATAATACTCAAGAATAGTGTAGCTTACTATCAGTGAAAAAAGTTTTGGAATCGGTTCAGTACTTACAGAGATACACATAGAGCGTAATGTAATTCTTATGAGTATCCCTGTAAAAGAACTATTTGTGATATATGCATAAAAGGTAGCCTATAACACTCAGGGTCCCACCAGTGTCTAAGAGGGTCTGCTCTCAAACCTGGAAGGCGGGAGGTGCCAGGTACAAACACCGTTCGCGCCTGTCGACCTAGCCGCTCGCAGTTTCCCGTATTTTTTTCAAAAACCTCGCGAAACTACGGGCTAGGATCCCTTAGAAAATTCCACACAGAGGAATTCTCCATATACGCCAAGGACCCTATAGGCCTAGGACCATATAGGCCTAGGACTTTCAGTCAGTGAAGAAAGTTTTAAAATCGGTTTAGTTGCTACAAAATTTCCATAGAGCGCAATGCATTAGCATTATTTTGAGTGTCTTTGTAAAAGAATTATTTATGCTATATGCTTGAAAGGTTGCCTGCATGTTAATCCAGGGCATAAGCTATCTTCATTACAAATTTTTCCAACCATTTTTGTGTGATTCAGTCAAAAACATCCAAACACATAAACGTACACATTTATATTATTTGTAGGATTTAGAAATTTACGAACTTTAAGAAACACATCTGGACTTTTCTTGGTATTACCTATTATCCCGGCGGTCATTCCCGCCAAACTGTTTTTTCGTCAAATGAGTTGCCAAACTGTTGCCAATCGTATTCAAAACCATTAATAATTTCATGTATCCGGCATTTATCTCGGCAAAAAATCGCTCGTCTTGGCGGACCGCCGTAAATACACTTTTCTTTATTTATGCTTTTTAATTTGGCGTAAAATCAACATAATTTCCATACTTATTTATGTTTTTCAAATGCATGTGATTTTGCAAATAGAATTTCTGCTTTATTTCAAAAGCATAAATCATTTTGTGCGGGCGATAAAACGGTTTTTAATTAATAGTTAGAAAAAAAATTTAAATTTCCGAGCCTCAGGTACACTTTACCGAAGTCATGGGTCCAGGCATGCTCAAATTTTCAAAGCTCTGCTTTCTGTAGATTTGTCTGGAGAACATTCATTTTTATTATTAGAGATAGATTGGCATAAAATTGGCATAATTTTCGTATTATTTAATGTTTTTCAGATGCAAGTGCTTCTTTATTAAGTAATAGCATTCTTGTTAGCTCAAAACATGAATCATATGAGACGGGCGAAACTCGCCAAGCATGGCAACGTAAAAACGGTTTTTAATTAATAATTAAAAAAGTAATTAAAAATCTAAAATTCTAAGTAGCCTATAACCAACTCCAGGGTCCCCTCTTAGTCCAAGAGCTAGTGACACGTTTTCCATGAAGTGTTTGATGCACCTTGAAATTTTTCAATTTTATTATGTACGGTATAAAAGGTGGGAATACCTGTGTTTGCTCGACCCAACCCGGGACACCAGGTACTGCGCATAATAGAAAGGTGTAATAAAATATAACCCAAAATAAGTGTTTGATTCTGAGGCAAACAAACATAAATTAAAAGTTCAGATAATTTAAAACATAAAATTAAATAAGGCAGACAGTTTTGAGGGGGTTCACATTCAATGAATCCTCCCCAAAGTTGTGCTTTTTTAAATACAATATGAACTGTTTTATTCACTCTGAAATTTTAATAGCGTCTTAATTAAATATTGGAAAAATTAATAACAAAAAGCCAGACACTTTGTCTGGGGTTTAATTACCGGCAGACATGAAAATGAATCTTAGTTACAATAGAAAGAGATGGACTGCGCGTGGTTGGCGATGTGAGTGAGAGCACCGATCACCCCAATAGCTACGCTCTCATTGGTTGTTGGTCGCATGTCTTTTACCAGCTATACATTTAAAATTCATCTTTTTGAGTAGAACAAAAAAAAAATTACAATTATTTAGACTTTTTTAAAACTTTTAATTCCTAAAGATAGAAGAATAGTGCAATTAAATTAATGAAAAATTTGAATTCAAATCTTATCGAATAAAAAAAAAAAAAAAGGAAACTGTGAGGTTATCATTGAAAATTAAACGATTAGTAGATTAAACGAGGGT
>JAWZYV010019524.1:0-24563 GCA_038373885.1 Cheiracanthium punctorium
ATCGCTTTTGGATCACGTGACACTGCGATCGGTGTTTTGCTATCGCTTTTTCAAAAGCGATCGTTTTCAAGAACATGGCAGATCGATCGGCGGATGGTTAATAAGAAGATTACAACAACAAAGACTCGTTATTTAAAATTACGAAGCAATCCGTTGGAATTATCAGACAGGCAATTCTGCAAAAGATTTAGGCCTGCAGAAAGCTGAATTTTCTCACAGAACAGAATTTTTGTAGGGTTTATTTTCTGTCGGCCTTTGAATTCCACTCTAGCAGACACTACGATGCAGGCGCCACCTATAGTTCTTATTTTAAATCGTTTATTGCTCGATAAATTTGAACTCAATATATTGCTCGATAAATTTGTTTGAAACAGCGCGAAAAATACGAATAATTTCTCGCTAAAATAAGCATCCTAGCAACCCTCCTAAACAAATATTCATACCATTATATTAAGGATGTCTTTGATTGTTAATTATATATCAGAACATAAAATATATAGTAATTTTACCCCTCCATTATAATTATAAACAGCTTCTCTGCTACAGAAAAATAAAATGTAGTAGGCAAATTAGAGAACAATTATTATTCGATAATTCGAACAATTCGACATGATAATTATGACGAACAATACTATTATTAATAATTTTCTAAAAAAAAGTCTTCATAAATTAAAAATTTATTTCGATGATTATAAACATACAAAAAATATTAACCTAAACCAGTTAAAATTTTAAAACATTATCCTACAATACTGTTGGGGAAAAAAATTAAGACACAGCCTGTTGTCCGTTGCAGCTCAAACATAAATAAATAAACAGTCGTCGCCATTAAGTTAAAAGTTTTTCCAGAGAAAGATGCAATTTTTTTATTGGTTAACAGCGACTTTCTACGTCACCGGAAGTTGCGTTTTCACTCTGTGGCGATAAAGTTTCGATCTAGCAAACCTGTAAGTTCAATCGCCTATTTTGTTTCACTTTGAATACACTTTTGCGATCGCTTGTAAAAGCGATCGAACTTCCAGAGAGAAAACGATCGTTTTGGAGACGACCGATCGCGTTTCGTTTGAATCGGGCCCTTAATCTTCAGAAAATTATAATCATTACCGGAAAATTCTGTACTTTTTTTAACATAACTTTGTGATTTACTGTACATGTCTATGATTTTTAAGGAATAAAAACCTAGGTCAGTGTTTTCGGGATATTCTGTGTCCTACTGACAAGTAATTTTTCTCTCTTTTTTTTTTTTTTTTAAATCAGCAAATAGCAGTTGTAAGAACAATTTATTGGAGGCATAGTAAAAAACAATCTTTCCTTAGTATTCATATAAGCTGTGCAAGTTTATTGAACTTGTATTAAATTGTGTAATATTAACCCTCTGGCAGTCAAAGGGCTCTTCATACAAACAGCCAGCCGGCCGGCTGAGAGAAAGTAACACTTCTTTCCCCTGCTTTGCAGCAGGCAGAATTTTTTACGATTGCTGGACATTAGCCAATACGGGCGGCGCGAATACCTCCCACGACCACTGGATGTATTTTCTCTTTTTTCGTCACACGAAAATTTTACCAGTTATTCTTCAGCGCGGTCATCATTAACGTCAGCTCTCGAGGAAGTGTGGATTTTCACCACCCCCCACAGTGAATTCCCATCAGATAATTTCTAAAAGGGGGAAAGCAACGTTCTTCGAATTTCAGACGGGTGTGGACTTCTGGAGGCTCTAATTGAAAGCTCGTCCGAACGTCAGAGGGTTAAAAAACTTGCGAGTGGACACTCAAAACTTCAAGCTCAGTGGCCACTGGCCACCAACAAATGTTCTTAATTTTGACCTCTAAGCAGAGCAGCCAAGGATTCTGCTCGAGTATTCTGAGATTTTAGAAAATGGAAAAATTTTACTATATATAAATTGCAGTATTTGAAGAAGTCACTCTGACAGCCTCTTAAACTTCAGAATTACTGCTAGTGAATTCCTGTAAATTGTGTATGAAGATTGTTCAATGTGTTTCTAGAAACAATTATGTTTCATCCTGGTATTCTGACTGGTTACTGAAACTTTCTGAAAAACCCCAGACTTTAAGGACTACACACCAATAGGAATCCAACAATTCAACAGAGTTTCTGCAACAATATAAATAGTATACCACTGTGTTGTTCAGATCTGAAATTTGGCTTATTTTTAGAATTTTGAGGCTTTGTCAACTTTTTGATTATGAAAAGACATTTTACTGCAGTGAGCTACAATAGAGCGACACTGCCAGAATGAAACCAGATCATGAGTTCCTGCCAGATATTTCTCAAGATATCTGGGCATACACTGTTATTATGATGTTGGTAGCCGTAAACTGAAACTGATGGTTACAAGCCCTAAACTGAAAGTCTAGGCAAAAAACAAAAATTGCATCGGTACTCCTAAAAAAATAGTTGCCATTTTCCTAAAAATAGTCTCTTTTTAGCAGTTTCCACATGTAAATAATCGCCACAGTTGCTATTCTCGATTACAGTTAGCAGATAGTGGCTTTTTAGTTACCAGAGGGTACCCTGCATGCATGAAGTACTGTTCTTCATAAAAAGTGAATCATTTAATATGTAATGATAACGTAATATTTCTTTAGGGTTGCACGGATTTTAGAAGACTAATTACTTATCCACAAAATTAAAATAGGAAATTTCGCTGACACTCAAATACTTTTTTAAGTGGGTTTACGACTCTTGTAAAAAAAAAAAAAAAAAAATACTTGACCACCTTAAAATTAAAAGATTGTTCAATATTATGTCACAATTTTCCTGAATTATATTGCGAAAGTGAAACATAAATTTCGTTTCTGTTTTCGTACACGGGTGGCTCTTGGCTGATTTTTCGGAAGGGGCCTTTGTACTTCATAGATAGGTCTATAAATTTATTTAAAGTGCAAATTCAATACATATAAAATCGTTTCGGAACGTGCGAAATTCAAGTTCGGGGGGGGGGGGGCATAGCTCCTAGGCCCACTCCCTGGAGCAGCCCTTGTTTTCGGAATACAAAAAATATTCAACAGTTTAAATTACACAATACTCTTATGAAACATTTTACTTTATTAATAGTAAAAACTGCGGATAATGTAGTTATTTAAAGGCATTGGTCTAGTATATTGTTATTTTTTTCACCATAAAACTTTAATCGTAATATTTAAGGAGGAAAATATAAGGTCAATTATGAATTAATTATAAGCGTAAATACAAAATAAGATTCCTTAAAATAGATTTATAAGTGAATTAAGCGTAATTAACTTTTAAACGGGGATAGCAAAATTGTTTTATGCTTACACTGATTTCAAGTCGAGATAACGTCAACTTTCAAAATTCAAAGTAGCTTTCCACTGTTAGAATTAAAGAAATATTCAATATAAATGTAAAAACTTATGTAAATTCTAGTATTACAACTTACTAAATACACTTACGCATCATGAATACACTCATCCCTGGCTGGCACCATGTTTATATTTTAATTTAGACTCGAATGAGTAAATCGAGTAAACAAACGAATAAAAAGATCGATTAAAACCTTGATCAGGTTTAGCATTGGTCATGAGATATTTGTACACTAAATGGCAACATTTTTGTTCGCGGGTTGTTTACATTCTTTCTACTGGAGCGTGTACTAGAGATTAGCTTATAAAAATTCTGATTTTGTATTTGATTTTAAAGTTCATTTATAATTTTTGTCCATATTTATGTATATTAAAAAAAATTTCACCATAAACCTCAGCAATTTATGCAAAATGTTTATAAAGTTTCTTAGCAGACGACATACAACTTTGTTGATTTGCAATTAATCTAAATTTCGTTCGCTGATTAATTTTAGTTTTAAATAACTATCTATGTAATTTTCCAAATAAAATGTCACAGAAACCTTCGAATAGCTTTACTAAAGAACACCTTGATGGACATGAAATTCTAGAAAATTTCTTGGTATCCTTTAATGTCAAACAAAACTGTCCAATTATGTTGTATACAGCACACTAGAAGTACGAAAATTCTGTTATTATTATTTAAATTATCATTAACAATAAAAAATGAAGCATGCGTTATGTCTTCGGGTTCTCTCATAATTAATTCTACAATTTCACTTGGCAAAACGCCTATCAAACACGCCATCCACAGCGATGGTTCCATATTAACCCTCTTCATAACTCTTTCAAAATGCACTAGAAACAAACCAACATCATCATTTTTTGAAAAATGCCGTAATTGGCTTGCCAATCAATTTTTGGTTTGGATGGTAAATCACTAGCAGACATAGCTATAGACACAGTATTGGCTTCCATTTCTAATTTTTTCATCGCCAACTCATGTTGTCGCCTCAGTTCAGCCTCTTCAGCAGACGTAGCCATAGACACAGTGTTGGCTTCCATTTCTAATTTTTTCATCGCCAACTCATGTTGTCGCCTCAGTTCAACCTCCTCTCTCTCTCTCTCTCTCTCTCTCTTTGAGCATTCAAATAAAAAATCATCCCTTGTATTAACTCTTCATCGAATTCCTTACTTTTCGTAATTAAATTTTTTAAATCTACAATCCTACAATTCTCTGTGACAGTTTTCCCTAATTCATGCGCAATTAACTGCAAATCACTTTTCCGCAAATTCTTTAAAAGTGCCATTAAAATCCCACTTTCTGAAATGTAATAACAACAAGATCCAAAACGAACTTTCATTCCTTTAGCACAGCCGTAGAAAAATATATCGAGAACTAACTAAATTTTATTACAATTTTGAATAATAGTCATATGTGTTGCCAAACTTATAGTCTCGTGATAATCTAGTGATTCCGTGTTTCCTGTTTCCTTACAATTAACAATAAAAAATAATTTAAAAAAGAAGCATGCGTTATATATAATAATAAACTCTTATAATTGTCTTGATTTGCAAGTTTTTAAAAAACTTAATAGTTATTAACAAAACTAAAATAAATTTTGCGCACTCTAATGTACTCTTCCAAAAGGGTATATATATACATATATACAGGGATCGTAAATATCATGATATTTTTGCAGGGATCACTCTAGAGCGTTTCAGGGGGGCGGCCCGCCCTGGTGCCCTTTTCCCGGTAAAATGCCGCCCTCCTTGCCCTTTTTCTTGATAAAATTCCGCCCTCCTTGCCCTTTTCCTTGATAAAATTCCGCTTTTTTTTCCCAATCAAAATGCCGCTCTCCTTTTCTCCACCCCTCCTTGTTTCCCCTTTTCTTTGATTCTTATTACCATTGCTGGCGCTCCGCTAGACCCCAAAAAAGCCTCTCTCCAACAACAACAACAAAGTTGATTTGTTTATTCTCTTATCAATTATGTGTGGGGGGAGGAGGGGAGGGGCATCTGCTCAGTCGCTGCTCTTCTCCCTCCCGACCTGAGAGGGTTAAAACCGTTTGCTGTAGCTTGAGGTCGAGAGAGAGAGATTAGAGAAACAATCTGTCATCTAGGAGAGTAGTCATAACAATAAATTATTTCCTACTGTAAATGGCGCTTTACGGTGTTTTATTAATGCTGTAATTAATAAACGCTACTTGGTTATTGTTTATTTTTTCAGATTTTCAAAACACATTCATCCAAACTTAAGGCTGGCTGCACGGAAAGTTCAAGACAAGGGCAATTCCGGAAGTGTGGGATGACCCCCCCTCCCCCCTACACACACTCCTCCCCGTCGGTGTACTAAAAAGAATAGGAAAAAAATGATTCATTGACAGGGTGTGCAGCAGTCAGGAAATACTACTTGAAAATATCGAATTTCGGGTAGGCATCGTGGCCAAATTGATGACCAATAATCTGAAGTAGAAAGGCCATGCAATGATTACACTAAAAGCAATCATTAAGAACAACTTGCAAGAGTGCATTACATCCATTTCAAAACAACGGAAGCTGCCGTGATTTATGTGGCTAAGTCTAAGCTTATTGTTTACTAATTCACAGCTGCATACTTATCAAACATAACATCCTTACGGGAAATCATTTTGAACTCCCTTCTTTTCCCCCCAACTGAAAGCGTAAAGTGCCAGATGGCCCTTTTACATTGCTGAAAAACAAACATTCCAGGGGCATCTTTCAGATCACGCAAATGAAAGAAAACAGAAAATATAATTATTTATAAAAGGGCATTTTATCTGGGTGTATTAAAAAAAAAAAAAGGCTGATTGGCATTTTGTGAAGGAACACTTATACCTCCTGTTTTGTAAAGGGTCGTTTAAACGTCGATTTTGACTTCATTGTATTGTCTCCTGTATAAGGAAAACTGTATGGTAAGGAAGGAGAAAAGTTTGGCAAATAAGGATGGAAAAACGGACCGACATACCAAACCATAGGGGGGAGAAAAAGGGCTGCCAGACGTTAAAGGGTTGCCGGGTGCCGCGCCCTGTTTAATCGGTCGAGAGTTTACACTGTGGAATGTGAAATGGGATAAATATAGGTCAATCATTGCTCAAGGCTGGAAAAAAAGGGGGGGGTAGAAATAGTGTAATACTGCATTTCTTCATTCTTGGGAGTAAACAACAAAGCATAGGAGTGATTTTATTGGGATTTAATGTCTTTTTAAAGAGCGGTCATAGGGGTACACTACAGAGAAATGCTATCGGCATAGGCAGGGCCGTAGCGAGCAAAAAATGATAGAAGACTGAAAATTTATAACTTAATTAAATTTTTTAAACTTAATTAATGTATGGGCACATCTTACAGACTGGGAATTTTCTGTTTGGAGACCATATAAAAAGGTACATTTGTATTTATTTAGATTTAATCTTCCAAAAATTATAATTATTACTGTAAAATTCTGTACCCCCCTTTTTTTTAAACATAAATTTGTGATTTACTGTAAAATATTTAAGGAATAAAACCCCAGGTCAGTGTTTTTGGGATATTCTGTGTACACTGACAAGTAATTTTTCTTTAATGGTACAAGTTGAAATTAATTTTTAAAAATATAATGTTAGCTAATTTCTCCTATCTATAATTATCTGCAACTTATTTTTGATTTCCCTTCAATTGTTGAAATTTAACAACTAAGTTTAAAAATTGCATTTTTCACATCTTTAATATTAGAGTATTTCCAGTCGAAACTGACAGACATTGTAATATCTAAAAATTACTAAAGTTTGAATTTGGGGTGTAATGTCTGCAGTTTAAAATCAAAACTACCATGGCCTACGTTTATTATAAAATCTATTTTTTAATCGCTTAAAAGTAAAAGATTTAAAGCTTTGTATTTTTAATTTTAATCAATTTTTAAAAAAAAAATATTGTTCCAGGTTATGACTATCCCGGATGTTCGGTGAACAGGAATTATTCAGTTTTGGCCAACTTTTTTTAAGGGAACTAACTATACCCATTTTATTTTTAAAAAAATATTCAATTCTATTTCGTGATTGCTTTCTTGCTCAAAAATGAAATAGAAAATTGGAAGAAGTTCATAAAATAAGGAAAGATTCACAGAAATAGAAAAAATTCACAAAATTAGGTAAAATTTCACAAAA
This sequence comes from Cheiracanthium punctorium, assembly GCA_038373885.1. NCBI lineage: Eukaryota > Metazoa > Arthropoda > Arachnida > Araneae > Cheiracanthiidae > Cheiracanthium > Cheiracanthium punctorium. The sequence continues at coordinate 7,484 of JAWZYV010019524.1, forward strand.
ATAGGACCCTGGGAAAGAAACCTGGACTGACCCCTGCTAGAGGTCAAGTCGCCCGGGACAAACCTTTGTTTTGGCACTCCCTTCTTTCCATTTCAATTTTGACGTAACAGCACTATGCCTGGGCAAGTGTCCCGTTTCCCCTCCACTAGTTGCAGACTAGCATATATACAGAGAGAAAAGTTGCAGTGACGCTGAATACGATAAAATTTGAATCTAAAATGGAATGTTTTCTGTCATTTTCGGGTTTGAAAATTGGCGTAATTATTAAAAATTTGTCGGCAAAACCAGATTCCCGTTATTTTACGATTACAAAATTTATTTATTTTTTTATGCTTTTTTTTTTTTTTTTTTTTGAAATAAAGCATAATGGCCGCCTTACACAATTTTTGTAAAAGTGTAGATTTCATTGAATTTCAAAATTTGTTTAATCATTTACTTAAAAAATTGCTATTAAGAAAACACATTTTCGGACATAAAAGTATGTTTATAAAAGCTCCCCTTATGTGTTTGTAGACAATAATTAGAAAAGTTGCCCTTTTTGTGTGATGTGATATGCCCTTTTCCAAACACTGCCCTTTTTCTGTAATGTGCACCCTGCCCTTTTTCATTTCTAGAGTGATCCCTGATTTTTGAAAATATCAAAAATATCCGATATTTTTTATATATATCTGATATTTTGATATTTATAAATATTTCTGATAAAAAGTTAATTTTATTCTTGATAAATATTTTTAAGCATGATGTAAGCATTATAACAACAAATATTCAACTTATATTTGCTAATAGTTATATATTTTGCATTTAACAACAAATTTTTACCAGATAAAGTAGGAAACAGAAACAAACTTCTGAAAAATTAAATATGTTTTATGTACTCACTAAAATGCAAAATGTAAGATTCCATCTCAAGTGTCAAGATAATTTTATTAATTACAAATTCAAAATAACATGTAATTCTCCCTTTATTTCTTTTTATTAAAATATTTAAACAAAAAAGTAAGCTTATCTGCTTTTTCAGTCCCTAAGCGATTACGTAGTTTGGACTGGGCTAATCCAAAGCTGGAAAATATCCTTTCTAGCCAAACTGTTGAGGGACTAGTAGTAACTGACTGCCTAATTAGATGCAATGTTTTGTCTTTCAGATGGTCTTCTCTATTTTGACAGTGTACCACCAAACTACAGGTTCAACATTTAGAAATTCATCTTCAAACATAAAACTTGGAAAAGGGCTCTTTTTGGCAAAAAAGTTCATACAAGATGGCTACAGAAATTAAGAAACAAAGTTCCCTGATTGTCGTATACCCGACAATGATCAAAATTACTGTGACTGACTGTAAAAAACTCCAGAGTGGAATACGGGGATAGGGATCATAATGACTACAAAATTTCACCCTCTTGGTGTAAAGGGCAATCGCAGATCAACCAGGGGCAATGAATCGTTACTTTTCAATATGATTAGTTACTGGATCGATCAGATGCAGAAGTTTTGACCCCAAAAGAGTGTTTCATATATCCGATTGATTCACATTTCTAAGCTGACAAGTAACATTGAGGGGGGGGGGGGGAATGTTGCTTATTGTAGAAAATGCCATTTTCAAAAGAGGTTTTATCTCAATTTTCTTGAACTTTAGGGGGCAACTGCTCCCTCTTGCCCGTAGTAAGTTACACCTATGTCTGTAGATTCGTATGTCTGGTTTTCTCATATGATCCGTATTTAGTACGAGTCAGAATACCTGCAGTTTTGGACTCATATAGTGCTTACATCATTTGAGTCTTGGATTCGTAATGTGTCTACATCACTTGAGTATTGTAGGATCCAGAACGACACTATGACTTTGCGAGTTAGACGCAGATCCACAACTAAAAATGATCTCGTTCACTAGGCGAAAACGAAAGTTTTCTGATTTTTGGATATTTTTACGAAATTCCCTGCTATTTCCATGATTTTCCCCCGATGGATAAAGTAACCTGATTTCCATGATCTGTCGCCACACTGTCATAGCCATACGCAAAAGTTCTTTATCTACCGAACATATGAAATTAAAAGTTATGTGGGTTTCATCGTCGCTTAATTTTTCCCCACAATATCTGTGTGTGCTAGTACCTCTAAATGTGCCAGTGATAAAGCCATTTCATTTCTTTCTGAGAATTTTCTCATAATATCTTTCCTGCCATATACTTCTAATTTTTCCTTTAATTTGCAAAAAATAAAAAAAAATAAAAAATCTTAACACATTGTGCAATTGTGCATCGATTACTTTGGACCTCATCAAGTGCATTTGAAATGGGTCTTAAAATATCTATGTAATCAGAACAGTTATCCATTAGGTTTACATCATTGACTAAATTGAAAATGTCTTTCAGCTTCAATTTCAGATTTTTGCTCTTAGCAAATTTGCACCAAATTTTCCCTGATGTCATTCCATCATCCTCCTAGTAAGGTGTCATCTTCCATTTGTAGGGAGTTTCACCTATTCCAAGTGAAATCTGAGCATTTGTTGAACTTACCTCCATTTACAAGGTACAAATTACAAGGGTTTCTTTTATATTTTCAACAATCGCTAAAGTAAGGAAAGTATTGTCCTAAAAGTCATTCCCCTTTCCTCCTTTCAATAGGGATGATATAGAAAGCCTGAGAGGATTATGTCCTGCCCCCTCCAGCCCCTTCTAAAATTGATTACTCAAGCAGTGACACCCCTTGTGGTACAAAGGAGGATGAAATTTCTTGGAATCACCTAAGTTTCTTTATAAGAAATAAACAATACAATAAATATTTATGATAAAATAATAAACAATAAGAATACTATAAAAGAAAAATCTTTTCTTTTCCTTCCCTAATTGGTAAACTTATTCCCACACTTTATATGAAAATATCAAAAATATCATGATATTTATTATAAAATAAATATCGGATATATATCATGATATATATCACGATATATATCACCCTACATATATATAATATAATATAATACTTGCGTATTATCCCGGTGGTCCACCAAGACGAGCGATTTTTTGCCGAGATAAATGCCGGGCACATGAAATTATTGATGGTTACGAATACGATTGGCAGCAGTTAGCCAGCACATTTTACGAAAAATAATTTGTCGGGAATGACCGCCGGGATAATACGTAAGTACCATATATATATATATAGATAGATAGATAATTTTTTTGTTTTAGTAAATCTAGACAAGTTCTTTTTGTGGTAGTACTTTATCTTATGAAGCATTAAAACGAGGAAAGAAAAAGGTATAATTTGTCTGTTCGTACCGTTTGTTTTTAATTACCAAAATTTTTCCCTAACAAATTGCAGATAAAATTTTTAGAAGAAATTGATTATCATGCTAAAGCAAGTAAGTTAAAGATACATAATTTATATTTTTTACTGCCTACATTTAACTCTTTGTACTAATTTGAAACAAAAAAGAATAATGGTGATAGAACATAAATTATGGGAACAACTTTAGTATCTCCCACCTGCCATTTTTGGTTTTCCTTTGGGTATACCGAAAGGTTTACCTGATAAATCAACCAAGATGATGTGTGCCCCATGTAAACACGGGACAGTCGCTGGTGCTTGACGGTTGCCAAGCCCCAGTGACTGTCGCCAACCATTTTACACAATCAGCAAAGCAGAGCAAAGAACTTTAGCACATTAAAATTGCACATAACTTCCACTAACAAAAGCATTAAAACAAAATGTTTTTGTTAGTGGAAATACACTGTCCATATCTAACCTCAAAAAAGTCTGAAAATTCAGTAACAGGCAATTTAAAATGAGCAAATAGTGGACTGTTTTTAACTCAAAAAACTACAGTGGATTAAGCTACCTAGTTGTAGAGCTAATGTAAACTGGGCAAACACTGAACTGTTTTCAACTCGAAAAAAAAAATCGGTGGATTAAACAACCTAGTTGCACACCACATATAAAGTCAGTATGATTAGAATAGTACTAACGAAAATATAAAAACATTAAATATCAATTTAAAATTCACATTAAAAACCTCAAACATCGCAAAGATTCGTTAAAAAAAAGAGCACATGCCTTTATTTTTTTTAATTAACCACTCAGAAATACACCCACTGGCGTATAACGTAAAACCAGCATGCTTTCTTTTATTTAGTCTTATATTCTCACTACATTTCTAGCAAACATACACACCAGCTTTTAATGTAAAACCAACATGCTTTCTTTTAGTTTTATATTCACACCATATTTCTAACAAACACACACCGGCTTAAAATGTAAAACCAACATGCTTTCTTTTATTTAGTTTTATATTCACACCATATTTCTAACAAACACACCCACACTTTCTTTTCATAGAATAACATATTTCATTCCTTTCCATCCATAACATGAACCAATTTCAAATTCCCAAGCTAACAGCACACGTTTCTTTATGGTTACTAGTCAAAACCACTATCGGCAGGGTACATCACTCCCACTGTGCATTGCCCATTATGACGCCAGAACAATCACCAAATAAAATATGTAAACAGCACCGGATACGGAATATAGTCCGGTTTCCCTTTCATTCATATGATGCAACTCCCGAGTACCAGAACAGGGCTGGCTGAAGGGAGGTGCAAATGTAGGCAATTGCCTAAGGCCCCGCTCCTGGCCATTTTTTTGCTATCACATTAGACAGAGCTTGGTAGATGGTTGCGATATATCCCAAAAAAATCCGAGAAATAAAACTAATATGTACTAGCAGTGACTTGCATAAGACATGATAGAAAAGAGACCCCGCTCTTGTGCTTCACCTGGGGCCCCGCACGCCCCTCAGGCCGGCGCTGACCAGAATAGTGGCCATCTCGTTTCTAGACACAAAAACATCGACAAGAACATATTACACTTTTATCCACAGTTACTATGAATTATTATCCAAGAGCACGTAAAAGTAAATGCATGTCACTTGCCATAGCTTCTTAATTTTGCTTATATTTTATCAATTTTAAAATTATCACTTTTTTTCCCTTACAGAAACCTTTTCATAACAACACGAACAAAAAATATCAGCAATCCCTAGTCAACAGATAATTCCCTAAATCTTATAATTAAAATTCTCCCAAATAATATCCCTTATCACCTCCAAAAAGTCATTGCACAAATAAATTTTACTATTGTAAAAGGTGCATTCAAAAAACTTTACCACTTAAATTTTCAATGCAGTTCTGGACTTGAAAATGCCAGCCATCTTGTTTCTAATCACAAAATCACTATCAATAACATATTTAAACATAATTCCTCTTAAAAACTTGAAAACTGAAGCTTAAAATGCCTAAATCAAAAAAGCTTACCTTTTAACTTCTCGATGCAAGTCACGATTACAAAATAGTGGCCATCTTGTTTCTAAATGCAACATCGTCAACAACATATTTAAACGTAATTCCATGTGAATTCATACATAAATATCAATTTGTAACTCTTGGCGTTCCCAAACTTTTTCACTAATTTGAAAAATCAAAACTCCTACTTTTTATTTTCCTTTAAAATTCACTTACTTTACCATCACAACATTAACTCGTTTCAATAAGCCATAGTAAAGCACATGTTTTGCATGGCTGACCCGAACTCAAGATGCTACTTTCACCAATTTTCAAAGCATAAATGATTTGATTCCTGAAACTTCTACAAAAAACGACACTGTAATTGATGCTCACTCATTGGTCAATTATATCTCTCTTAGTTGGACCTGGCAGTGTAAACGTGAATTCATAGAACAGTTTGGTTTGCCACATTTGACAATTTATCACCAGGTTTGGCAATGTCTTTTGGCGAGAAATTTGGGTGGGTGATACTAAAGGCTAGCCAAATTATTTATATTGTAAATATAGGTACTTGCGTATTATCCCGGCGGTCCTCCAAGCCGAACGATTTTTTGCCAAGATAAATGTCGGACATATGAAATTATTCATGGTTTGGAATACGATTGGCAACAGTTTGCCAGCACACTTGATGATAAAATAGTTTGGTGGAAATGGCCACCGGGATAATACGTAACTACCTAAATATATTTTAAAATATTATTGGCATTTTTCAAATATAATTTTTTGTATGTACTTTTTGTATGTTTATAATTTTTAAAAATTCCACACAACTTAATAATTTGAAAAAATATATAATATTTACAATGTGTGTTTACATTTCACTTATAATATCTCAGATATCAGAAAAAGGAAGATCAAATAAAGATGAGATTTTTCAAGTTCTAATGTAAAATAAAATTTTAAATAACTATGGCATTAAAAAATAAATAAATTTGTCAGTTCTTTTTTAAGATTTAAATTTTGTAGAATCATGTAGCAATAAATGTTGTTTAACTTATTTTATGTTTTTAGAAATTCTGTATTCATTAGTAAAGTCATATATAGAGCATTTTACAGATGAACTTGAGACAAATGAAAAAGTTTCTGACTTTAGTGATGTATTACATCAGGTGAGATATGTTGCTTAATTTAAATGAGACGTTTAGACTTTTGTGATGTGATTTTCTGATTCAATAAGTTAAGAAAAAAAAACTCATGTTAGTTTAATTATGTTTAATTTAATTTTATATTAAATTTCATAGATTCCAGGACTGTGTGAAAATTTTCTACGAACTTCTGTGTCATTCTCTTTGAATGAAGAAACAAATACTTTTGATTTAGAAAATAAGAGCAAGAACTTAGAGGTAATTTTATTTTTTGCTTTCATGAAACTTTTAATTGCATTTATTTGTTGTTTCCCAGGTTAATTTTTACATATATGGCTGTGACTTAAGCACAAGGCTTATTCATTTTGCACCTCAGCTTTGCATTTAAAAGACAAATTATCTATAGAGACGAGTTTTCAGTTGATACTTTTAACAGTGTTTCTATGTACTCCAAAAGTCAAAATTGATATATGAACGGTGTTAGAAATTGGCCGGGGAAGGGGGGGGGGGAATCTAGGCATCAATGGCACTTAACTTTTTTTTTTTTTTTCAGTTGCCAAACTGCTCCACATAAATGCAGTTTTGAAAATTTTTGTTTTGTTTATGTGTATAAACTATAAACAGGTGTTAATATATATGTTATAGATCAAATATTCATAACAAGGCATTTTAATCAATTACCGTATTTACCTGCGTATAAGTCCAGAAATTTTTGGACCAGAAAAAAGGCTTTAAAGTCTGTGTATGTGTGTGTGTGTGTGTGTGGGGGGGGGGGTCAACTCGTGAGAGGGTCCTTATTTTTTAATCGGAAGTCAAAAATGCCCTTTTGAAAGACACTTAATCTCCTTCTGCACTCCATAACACAGTGGCATCATTTACTGTCGATATCCATACCAGCACACCAGGAGAGAAAAAGAAGAAGAAATTGTTTTTCCTTATCAGTGCTGGGATGGGTATTTGGAGGCTGAGTGGCGGGTTTGGTCCAGGCAATGAATGTACACCTACCCCTCCGATACTGAATGGGATCTTGAATCTGTTTAACTTTGTCTATTACTACTCTACCATATCATGCTATCAGTAGTGTCATATTATTGCTAGTCATTATACTATCAGTTTAGTTTTGTATACTACTTTTGTATATTATTATCTTTATTGTTGTATATTTAGTAATTTCTTTTTTTTTTTTTTTTTTTTTTTTTCAGATGATTCTGAATAAATTAAAAAAAAAAAAAAAATAAAGTTTCTTTATTATTGTATATTCAGCACTTTCTTTTTTTTCCCCAGATGATTTTGAATAAATGTTTTTTTTTTTTTTAAATCAAATTTCTTGATCAGGAAAGTGGGGGATATGCTTATACATGGGTAAATATGGTTTTATTTGAAAAGTCAGATTTCTTTCATGTTTTATGAAAGGGTTATTCTAATTGATCCTATTTTTATGAAGGGGCTCTTGAAATCAATGGTATTTTTGTGAAGGGGTCCATTTTAATCAATTTTATTTCTATGATTTGCTCCAAAATGAGCTAAAAATGGTTCTCTATTTATTCTTGTAGGAGAAAAAAAAAAATGGTGATAGTTAACAAATAAGAATAAAAATGTCACCCAGCAAGGCACGGGAAAAGGTCACCATGCACTTTGTTTGGCTCTGTGGGTAATGGTGCGATATCGGGAAATAAGTTAGGCATCAAGAATGACGATTGGCTCTGTCATCAAAATACAACTGATGACTTCTAATTTCAAACCCTATGTATGAATATGCACAACTCTCAGACTATGCTATGTAGTATCTTTTCAAGAGGCATATGGTTAGTATACTTTGGAGGATGACTATTTGAAACACCACCATACTGTTGGCATTGTACAGTACAATGTTATGTTTTTATTTCAGCCAAGTAAAGAAAATTTTCTGAATGCTGAAAACTAATTAAATTTGAACTCTATTTGTTTATTCTCTGCTAAAATGATCTTACTTTGTCAAATAGGAGTGTAACTGTAAAAAGAGGAGAGGTTTTCCATTCATTTAACTATTACTAACCAAATTTTAAAAAAATTATAATTCAAACATTTTAGTGAGTTTCTGCACTTTTTTTGTAGAATCATCTCATCAAGTTTTGACAAATATCTAGTCCAGCAGTTCTGAACCTTTTAACACTGTCCCCCCCCTCCCCTCCCTTTCCAAACAAAGTATAACTTGCGATCATACGATAAAGCACTCTTTGATAAATAAATGTAAAGTTTTGAAAAAAAATCATTCAGAATGCTCAATTTAAATATTTTGTCCTTTTTGGTCAGCAGAAGAAAATAATTTATTTAATTTTGTGGAAAATGCTAGGCAGTGTAATCTTAGGCAGCTATTTAAATAATACAAATTGTGAATATGTCATAATGTTTGCAGAGAGTTAATATGAATCTCATTGAATTTTTTATTTATTACATTAGGTTTTTGACTGCCATAAAGAAATCACAGTTAATTCAGTTTAGTTCACCCAGTTAGTTTATTTTAATAGCGTAATATTAAAACTTACAACTATATTGAAAAAAAAAAAAAAAATCTTTACATAGGACTGTTATGGAGGAACATAATTCTATATGTCTGATCACATGTCTGATCACAATTTTGCATCCCTAGGTATGTCAAGAATGATTTTTTCAATCCTCGATTATTGCAGTCTAATGAAGCAAGAAAGCGTATAATGCCCTTAAATTTGACTAATTGCAAAATATTTATTCCTCATTCTCTCCTATCTGTCAGTGGGTGCTTGTAATGTGCTATCAGTGTTGCATAACCTCCTTTTAATCGCGCTTGATGGCGCTAGTTGTCTATATCCCAGATCTATGGGATAAAAAGTTCATTGATCTCTGGGGAAAAAAACCCCCACTTGCTTTTCTACTGCGTACTGCGTAGGTGCTTAGGGCTGAAAGATGCCTAACCCCTTTGTATTTTGGGCTGAAAGATGCCCCTTGTAATGTTAAAATGTTTAATGTTTGTGGCAATTGTAAATAAATGTAAATAGAACCACCGTGTTTGCTTTCTGCAGAATAATTTTGTGAATTTCAGAGCAACAGAAGAAAAGCTATTTTCAGTTTCGCACATTTTGGTGCATGACAGGCCGGGAAGTGCGTAATTCGATTCTTTGTTTGATTGTGCAGTGCAAGGCTCTCGTAATTTGGATAGTTATATTTAATACTATTGGAATTACACAGGTACCGTAAAACTTTGATTTATTTGTTGCTGTTATTGGGTTAAAATACGTTTTCAGTTTAATATTTTAAACATGTCTAAAACTGAGGATACTTTGGCATTGTTGAAAGGAAAAAGAAAGATCGAAAGATCTAATATAACTAAATTGTTTACTAAGTTAGAAACTGTTTTAGCTAATGAGAATGCTGATTGCGCTGAGTTAGAGGAACATCTTGCTGTTTTGACAGAAAGAGCTAATAATTTAAAATTATTAGATTCACAAATTGAAAAACTTATCGATGTGACGTTAATTGAACAAGAAGCGAATGCCAGCGATGAATATCAAGAAAAAAGTATTAGGTTCGGCTACAAAATTAAGCGTTTCTTAAAAAATAAAGAACCATTAAACACCTCAAGTTCTGAGGTTCCTTCTGCTTTTGGTTCGAGTATAACTGAAAAGGTTAATATTCCTCATTCGGTCAAACTTCCAAAATTAACTATTCGGTCCTTTTCTGGCGATCCAAAATTGTGGAACGAATTTTGGAATTCGTTTGATAGCACTATTAATCAAAATGATTCCATTTCTAAGGTTGAGAAATTTGCTTATTTAAAATCATTTTTGTCTGGATCAGCATTAAGTGTCGTATCAGGTTTCGAACTTACCGACATTAATTACGATAAGTGTGTTAATTTAATTAAAGAGCGTTTTGGACGCAAAGATTTAATTGTGAGCTCTTTTATGCATAAAATTTTAAATTTGCAAAATGTCAAATACTCTACAAATGTTTCTGGATTACGCAAACTGTACGACGGATTGGACATTTCAATTCGTAATTTGGATTCAATAAAAATTAATTCTGAAAATTATGGACCTCTCTTGATTCCAATTTTGTTAAATTTATTACCAGAAGATCTTGTGTTAGAATTTAATCGGCAAAGGAAATCTAGAGAGACCAATGATGTTTCGGAACTTCTTTCGTTTTTGAAATGTGAAATTGAGTGTCGAGAATCTGTTTATTTTACATTAAATGAAAGGAAAGAAATGCCCTCTAACCAGCGTACCCAGCATAACAAATTTGTAAGCAGAGGATTTAAAAGAAATGTACCCTCAGCGAGTGCTTTGAATGTAAATACCCATATACCTAAGCTGATATGCATTTTCTGCAATGCTCTTCATGATTCATTAAAATGTGATTTAAATGCTCAGAAAAAAATGGAAATATTGAGAAATGATAAACGTTGTTTTAAATGTTTTAAAAAATTTCACCAAAGTTCCCATTGCAGAACGAATAAAATTTCTTGTTACAAATGCAAAAATGATAACCATCATGAATCTGTCTGTGTAAATGATAATAGTAAATTAAATTTTAAACGTGTTGATTACAACGCTTTAAATGTCGAAAGTTATACAAGCTCTCCCGAAGGGAAAGGCCGTGAAGCTGCTGAGCATAGCGAGGTCAAGGTCAATTCTCCTCCCCCGAAAAGCGAGCTTATCAATTCCATTTCTTTCGATGTAAACAAGGAGTGCGCTAAAAGTGTTTACTTGCAAACTTCAGCTGCGGTCGTTAATTCTGAAAGTAAGTTAACACGCGTTTTGCTAGATAGTGGGAGCTCTCGGAGTTTTTGCTCAAACAAAATTGTCGAGCAGTTAAATTTAAAGCCTGTACGTTATGAGAATTTGTCTGTATTTTCTTTTGGCATGAAACAGACAACTGAAAGGCTATATCCTGTTGTGGAATTTCAGTTGATGTCTAGAGATGGGAAATTTAAAAGGAAAATACAAACTTTAGTTGTAGAAAATATAACGGGCGCAGAAATCACGACCCAAGATGTTTTTATTCGGAATTTCATGGAAACACATTGTTTAAACCTTGCAGATTCGTTTTCGAATTCTGATGAGTTGAATATTGAAATTCTGATTGGGAGTGATTTATTTTGGGATTTTGTTTTAAATGAGAGGATTACTATAAATAAAACTGTAGGGGCAATTAACTCTGTTTTTGGTTGGATAATTTACGGTTCTAATTTCTTTGGACAGGAAAACTGTGCGCAAAACGTTGCGATTATGAATAATGTAGTATTAATGAATGACTTAGCGGATCTTTGGAGGCTTGATAGTTTAGGAATAGTTGAATCACAGGAAATGTCCTGTAAAGATAAAGAAATAGTGGAGCATTTTGAAAGAGAATTAGTGTTTAAAAATGGCAGATACGAAACAAATTTACTTTGGGATTGCGAACCTAGCGATCTGGATAGTAATTTTTCTGTTGCCAAAAGGCACTTTAGGAATTTAAAAACTAAATTGAATGCTGATAGGGAAATTTGCGCAGAGTATAAAAATATCATTAATGAACAAATATCAGATGGTATTGTAGAAGAATGTAAGAATAATAATTGGAATGATGGTTATTTCATGCCCCATAGAGCGGTCATTAGGCCCGATAAGGAGACATCTCGTGTTAGGATTGTTTTTGACGCTTCGTCAAAGGGTGAAAATTGTAAATCATTAAATGACTTATTAGTGTCCGGTCCTAACCTAAACCCTAACATTTTGGATATAATATTAAAATTCCGTAAATACCATATAGCATTTTTGGCAGACATAGAAAAGGCCTTTTTAATGATTAGTATTGCCGAAATAAGTCGAAAATATTTAAAATTTCTATGGTTTGATGATTTTGAAACGGATTTAATTAGAGTTATGAATATGACTCGATTACCCTTTGGAGTTACTTCAAGTCCTTTTATACTTGCTGCTACGATAAAGTATCACCTTAAGCAATATAAAAATGATTACCCCGAAACTTTTGACATGCTAAATTCTTCCCTTTATGTGGACGACTTATTTTACGGAGCAAACTGTATCGAGGATGCATATCAGCTGTCGTCTAATGCTGCCTTTATTCTGAAAAATGCAGGAATGAACTTACGTAAATTTAATTCCAATTCCGCTGAATTAAAAAATGTTTGGGTAGAAAACAAATTTGAAGAGTCGCTTGCACTGTCAAAAGTGTTAGGTCTAATTTGGAATACTGAAGAAGACAATATAAAACTTGATTTACACGAATTTTCAGATTGTTTTGAAAATATAAGCGGTAAAATAACAAAAAGAGTCGTTCTTAAAACCGTCGCAAAACTGTATGATCCAGCAGGCTATGTTATGCCCTTCACAGTTAGAATTAAACTTTTGCTGCAACAAATATGGCTCTTAGGAGTTGATTGGGACGATGAACTTCCCCAGGACTTAAAAACTGATTTTGAAAACTGGTTCTCTGATATAGAAACTGTTAAAACTATTTCATTTCCTCGTGAATACTTCCCTGACTGCGACGTGGTGAAAAACTGTGATTTACATATTTTTAGTGATTCAAGTCAAAAGGCTTTTGGGTGTACAGCTTACTTTCAGTACACCAACAAATTAGGTGAAATTAAAACTACCTTCGTTTGTTCAAAGAGTAGGGTTGCTCCCCTTAAAACTTTAACGTTACCACGGTTAGAACTGATGGGAGCTGTAATTGCTTCCAGAGTGTCGAAATATCTTCAAAAGCTATTCGGTGATGTTATAAAAAACACCTTTTTGTGGACTGATTCTAATATAGTATTATGCTGGATTAAAGGATCCCCCAAGAACTGGAAACCCTTTGCTTGTAACCGGGTCACCGAAATTCAGGAAAATACCAACCCTCGGCAATGGCGATTCTGCCACGGTAGGCAAAATCCGGCAGATCTTTTAACTAGAGGTTTGACTGCCGAATCACTGAAGAAAAGTTCTCTTTGGTGGCTGGGGCCATTTTGGCTACAATGCCCTACTACAGAATGGCCAGAACAACAGATAACTCAAATAAAAGATGAAGACATCCCTGAAGCCCGTAATAACATTTTAGTCAATAACTGTATTGTTCAAAATAAAGAAGAGCTGCTTGACATAAATAAATTTAGCTCAGTCACAAAGTTTATAAGAATAGTAGCATATGTTAAACGATTTATTAATGCTTTGAAAAAAACGAACGTAAATAAGGGTCCTCTTTCTACAGAAGAAATTCAAATGTGTGAAGACATGTGCATCCGTAAAGTTCAAATGGAATATTTTTCTTCGGAAATAGCCTCTCTAAATTCTCAAAAAACCATTTCACCAGATTCCAGTATATATAGTTTATGCCCTTTTTTAGATGAAAACCAAATTCTCAGAATAAGAGGAAGATTGGAAGAAGGCGAATTAACAAGAGAGGAGATACACCCAATTCTACTACCAAGAAATTCACGATTTACAGAATTAATAATATTACGAGACCACAATAAAGCTATGCATTCTGGTGTAAGTATTACCTTAACGAAGATTCATCAAAGGTATTGGATACCCAAAGGAAGACAAGTCGTAAGAAAAGTTATAAACAGGTGTCTCACATGCAGAAGGTATTCAGCGAAACCAGCAAGTCAAATGACGGGACAGTTACCTAAGGACAGAATACTTGAATCTCCTCCCTTTAGTGTGACAGGTGTCGACTTCACCGGACCTATATACGTAAAGTTGGGAAAAGAAACCCAAAAATCTTATGTCGCATTATTTACATGCGCAATCACTCGAGCAGTTCACCTCGAACTGGTCTCGGATTTGTCTTCTAAAAGTTTTATTTTAGCACTTAGACGCCTTTTGTCCCGACGAGGGAACACCAAGATATTTTACTCAGATAATGCTAAAACTTTTAAATGTGCTAGTAAGGACTTACAATACTTTGTAGACCTGATCAAAGACAAAGAAATCCAGAATTTTGCATCATCTGAAGGGATAACCTGGAAATTCATAGTTGAGCTTGCCCCATGGTGGGGAGGGTTCTATGAAAGATTGATGAGATCGATTAAAGAACCGCTCAGAAAGGTTTTAGGAAGAGCTCAGCTAACCTTTGAAGAGATCATGACTCTTCTTGCCGAGATTGAAAATATCCTTAACCAAAGACTGATTACTTATGTATTTAATGATCATTCAGAGCCAGAACCCTTAACCCCTTCTCATTTCCTTTTGGTTGGAAGAAAAATAGAATATCCATACAACTTTGTAGAAATAACAAACAGATCTTCAACCAAAGAAGGACTGAAAAAAAGGAAATTATACCAATCTAAGATTTTGTCTCAGTTATGGAAAAAATGGAAAGGTGAGTACCTTTTGAACAACAAAAATTTCCACGAACTTTCGACTCCTCAGAAGAAGAGGGACTTACAAGTTGGGGACATTGTTCTCCTGAAGGTTCAACTAAATCTAAGTTCTTGTGGAACTTAGGTATGATAACACAAACTATGAAAGGTAGAGATGGACTCGTTCGATCATGCGTCGTAAAAACTAAAAATGGAGAATTTCGACGCCCAGTCCAGCTTTTGTATCCACTGGAAATCAATGACTGATACATAAACATTGAACTTATGAATCATTACTGAACTATAAGTGTTAAATTCTTTGACTTTAAAAATATTAATTTTGACTTTGTAATTAATCTAGAAATTTGTGTTTAGTAATCATCTGTTTAAATTTAAGTTGTACTTTGAAGAAAATTTATATGTTCACATTGTTACTTAACCTAGTGCTATTATAGATTGAGGTAATTGGTAAGTATTTTTTTGTTGTTGTTGTTGATAAAGAGAAAAAGGTGATAATTTTTGTAAAATTATCAGGTGGGGAGTGTTGCATAACCTCCTTTTAATCGCGCTTGATGGCGCTAGTTGTCTATATCCCAGATCTATGGGATAAAAAGTTCATTGATCTCTGGGGAAAAAAACCCCCACTTGCTTTTCTACTGCGTACTGCGTAGGTGCTTAGGGCTGAAAGATGCCTAACCCCTTTGTATTTTGGGCTGAAAGATGCCCCTTGTAATGTTAAAATGTTTAATGTTTGTGGCAATTGTAAATAAATGTAAATAGAACCACCGTGTTTGCTTTCTGCAGAATAATTTTGTGAATTTCAGAGCAACAGAAGAAAAGCTATTTTCAGTTTCGCACAATCAGCAAAAACATTATTTGAAGTAAAATAAAATATTTTTCAGTTAACCCCCCCCCCCCCCCCCCCCCCCCGCTTTAAGCATCATGAAAATGGTTGCTGTCCTAAATTATGCCTGCAATCTTGTCATACTCCAAACATTATCAATCAATTGGTATATCAATCAATTGGTGGCTTGAAAGCCACTACAACCCATATGTACCAAAATTTTTACTGTGTAAAGATTTAAAAAAGTGCATTTTAATTATAGTGTCTTCTAATTATGAAAATGCTCTTAATTTTCCCCGCAAATCAAGAACTTTATTTATTTTTATTTCAGAGTGCATCTTTGTGCTTTGATGCATTACTTATATGTTTGGAGGCTTTTTGTATGACTAACCAATGTGTCATTTTAATAAAAATTTCACTAAAAGTTCTTTCACAAGGATATAACCATTGTAAGGTAAATATTGTATGTTTCATACTTTTCTTTATTAATTCAAATACTTACATTAACCTTGCATAATTTAATTTTTTAAATATTTTGAATTTTTTGGGGGTGACCTGCTTTTCAGGGGTTAAATTTAGTCTAAAGTTTGTATTCTGTGCCTCACTGTCAAATAATTAAAAATTGTATTTTGCTGCATGAAAAGTGGTTAACTAGGCGAAGTTTTGGGTTCCCCATTGTTTAATATAGGGTTTGCTGATTTCTCACGAATGCTTGTGCACTTCACTATGTCAAATGTCTTTTCACTAAAGAGCTAGCTGTAAGACTCTGTCTTGTGTATTTTATAAACGATCTTTTGTTTCATTCTTTTGTCATATTTTGTTTTATTTTCTTCTAAATAGACATTCTATTCTCCATCTCTTACTTTGTTTCTTTCAATTGCTCTTAGCTTTGCTTAATTTTCAACACTAAAATTTTCTTGATTTTTCTCTATTTTCTCCGATCTGGCTTTCATTTCTTCCTGTACAACTTTCATCTCTTCTTATCCTGCTTCCATCTTCTCCAATTCAGCTTTTATCTCCTTCAGCTGGTCTTTAAGCTGCTCCATTTTTACTTTCCGAACATGTACCATGTAAGGAAAGTATTGTAATCATGAAAAAATTCGAATTCGAGATTTTGGTGTTTTTACATGTTTTGAGGGCTTCTGAATCCATTTATGCTATTTTTACGAGATGTATGTATGTGTGTGTGTGTATGTGTGTTTGTGTGTATGTGAGTGAACACGATAGCTCCTGAACGGAGCATTCGATTGAGCTCAAATTGGATATATATCTCATAAATCACCGTCGCAAGACCGGTATTGATTTTGGTGTGTATAGGACTTACAGTTTTTATACAGGGCTACGACAAAGATTTCTTTTACATTATGGCCTATGGGGGGAATTTCTTGAAAGTGCGCTAGCGTTTAAACGATACATTCGATTGAGCTCAAATTGGGTATACATGTTATAAACCACCATCCTAAGACCGGTATTGATTTTGGTGTGTATAGGACTTACAGTTTT
>JAWZYV010019525.1:0-23835 GCA_038373885.1 Cheiracanthium punctorium
ATTCCTTATTTCTGGAATCTTTCCTTTCGGTCCTCTCTGTCCGGATCCACTTCTTTCTGCCAAATGGATCCGAAGTCGTTCCTCTCGGTCATCTCTGTCCGGATCCACTTCTATCTGCCAAATGGATCCGAAGTCGTTCCTCTCGGTCCGGACCGGTTCCGATTTCGGACCGAAAGGAACGGGTCCGGACCCGTTCCTTTTCCTTGGAGCGGATCCAAAAGGACCGGGTCCGAATGAGTCGGTCCATCAGAGGAGCGGATCCGTACGGACCGGATCCTCAAAAGGACCGACTTTACCCACCACTAACGACCAGAGCGTTCGAAAAGGCGGAGCGTGGTAGCTAGAAGTAACCGCGTTCGAAAACGTTTCGGTCATGTAGCGGTTGTCTGCTCAGCGTGACCAGAGCGCAACCAGAATGACCCTGCTAGCGAGGTGGGTTATTCCGGTTATTATCGTAGTGTTGCCAGCGTTTATTTTTGTTTTCTCGGCTTAGAATCCGATGTGGTGAGGATGACCGAAACCGGTTGACAACCGTGACGTCACTTAACCGGAGAATGACCGCGACCGGTAGCACCGGTGCATAACCAACCGGTGAATTCTCGAACGGGCCCTCAACATCACCTGGGCGCGTATTTAGAAAATGCGGACTGGAAATTGCATGATGGGTAATCTTGGCGAATTTTGTTGTGGCTGTGTCAAAATCGTGTTTTCGCCAATCTCACCGCAGGGTTACACTCGCCTCGGTTTGCATCGCATGAATTCCTTTCCTCCATAACGCTCGTGCCTTTATTGTGTTGTGATTAAGGATTTAATCTTTGATTAAATTTATTTAAGATCAAAGAACTTATAAAGCGTATTATAGATACGCTGCCGTAATTTAAATTTGTCATTGACGATGAATCGTCACATGTTACTATTAAATCTGACATGAATTCAGAGGAAGATGCCGAAATGTTTCTGGGTGAAGTGATGAAGCACACTAACACTGAAAAGTGTACTTTTCCAAAAAAACATTTGAAGAGGTAATGTTATATTATATATATATAAGTATTGACTGTGAATGTAAAATTTTCGGAAATTATGAAGTGGTGGAATTTATTTTTCTTCTTCCCCTGAAAAAATCGACTTTTTACAAGTATTATTTATCGTTGGAGCTACATTTTCTTTGGAACTCAAGTAATAAACATTTTAAAAATTAAACAAAAAATGTGTAAAAAATTCATGTCTAGAACATCTAGAAAATGTCAATTTAATTCATAATTTAATTGAAAGCAAAAAATTTTATAGTAAATGTTAGATTATTGATTATTTTTGCAGTAAACAAAACAGTAAAGTTGTAATGCAAGTGATTTCTTTAAATATACTTTTTAAAAATTGTTTAGACATGCTTTTTTTCACAGTAAATGCCCCAAACTCATCAAAAAAGTCGCATGTATGTATACTTAGTATAGGAAAAAATAAAGTTAGACAACTTAAGGATCTGTATTCAAGATAAAGGTACCCGAAAAGTATAAATACTTTAAATCGGGGATTCTTCGGTTACCGGGTGTCGTCGCCAAGCAGTGATGAGTCGCCAAACTTGGAGTTTGGTCGAAAGTTTGTTTACTTTAGCGTTAGAGTCAGATGTCTGTTGTAACCTGTGTAGATTGAGTTGAGGTGTTGGATGATGCTGTATTTTGATGAAAAAACGCTCGGTGGGTTCATTAAACGATACCAGGATGTTTGGTAAAGGAATTTTGTGATTGGTTTAGGCAATTTAACTGTAATCGGTAAACCGAAAAGCAGGTGAATTTGAATTCGATGTGTAAGTTCTTGTTTGGTGTTTGTTGAGTTATTTACGGGTAGAGATGGGCGGTTCGACTCATTTTACTGATTCGAATCTCGACTCACTCACTACTTCGATGATTCGAATCAGTGATTCGAATCTTGAATCAATAAAACAACTAAAGAAATTTTCCCTCTCTCTGCGCCGAAAGCCGTACTATTTAAACACCCTTCACCCATTCATCGGGTTTCTTCTCCGCTGAGTTCTCGGGCAGTTAGCATCTCTCTCTCCTTGCTCCAGTAAAACTAGTGTTTAAACTGCCCGAAATGAAAATACAAGGGAGCTTCGTATGACCCCCTGGGCCTGTAAGATTAAAAGGTTAAGTTTGGTGTCAAAGTATTCGAAATTTTATGTATCGATGGGGGTCCCAGAGGGGGGGTCGAGAATCAATAAAAACGCGCTCCGATGGATAGTTTCCGAGATATACGTTAATTAATTATGGTAATTAGACTAATTAACCATGATTGAGGCTTAAAAGGACTGCAAACATGTAGAAATTGGCTCTGGGATGGTTTCCAGACTTTGGAGTTGCCGCCGGAGGAGGCTAGTGTTTAAAATGCCCCAATTGAAAATATAGGGGAGCTTCGTATGACCCCCTGGGCCTGTAAGATTAAAAGGTTAAGTTTGGTGTCAAAGCATTCGAAATTTTAAGTATCGGTGGGGTGTTGAGTCTAGGGGGGGTCGAGAATCAATAAAAACGCGCTCCGGTGGATAGGTTCCGAGATATACGTTAATTAATTATGGTAATTAGACTAATAAACCATGGAGCTGTTTTTTCTGCGATGAGAGAAGAAGAAGCTTTCCGAGAGAAAGCAGTAGCAAAAGCATCACAAGCTGGTATTGATCTCAGGATTTTCTTATCGCCGGCCTCAGAGGCGTAGCCAAGGGGGGGGGGGGTTAGGGGGGTCATAACCCCCCATGAGGAATTTTTTGCCATACAAAATGTATATTCTTCACTACATTATCATACACACGTATACATATATATGAGTTGCAGTAGTCATAACCCCCCCCCCCCATAAAAAAATTCTGGCTACGCCCCTGGCCGGCCTGTATTTTTGCCCTTTATCGAATTCGAGATTTCACTGAAATGAAAATGGGAATATCGGATATTTGATGTTGAAATAAAACCGATATGTCGATTTTTGGCCCAGTCCTACTGAGGGGCTGCTGCCCCCCCCCCAAAAAAATGGGACCCTTTACTTAGCTTACAATTGAACTTTATCTTTAAATTTGATACCCAGCCCACCCCGAAATAAAATCCTGGCTACGCCACTGTCAATAACACTAACTACGCCACTGCTTTAGGCCCTATTTTGTATTTCTCTGAATTACGAAAGAAAATAAAATCATTCCCCTTAAACGAAAAACAAGGTAAAAAAAAACAAGGAAATCTGCTGCAATAAAGCGAAATGTTATTTTGCTTACTACAAAGTCCTTTTGTGAGAGCGCTTAATACCGCCCCTGTATCCTTCATTAAAAGTGACAAGCACAATCCTAACTTTATTTCATTCTATTTCCCTTCACATGAAAATCCGCCACCATGTAAACTTAACATTCCGTTTTTTTTTTTTTTTTTTTTGAGGGTGGGGGCAGGGGGACATATATTAAAGTTAAAAGTAGAAAAGGGATGTTTCATTAAATTTTAAACAAATATTAAATCAGTCAGACAAGTTGGAAGGAGGGATTTTCTTAATTTTTTTTTCGGGGGGGAGATTGACCCCTCTTGCCCTTAGGAAGTAACGCCTATGCCACCCGCCAAAAGCAAACGATGTTCGACCCACTCCACACCCACAGACAGATAAAACTTTAAAATCCGACCACCAACCAAGAAATGAAACACCAAAGATTCGAAAAAAAAACTTCAATTAAATGAAACATCCTTTCAACTCTTTTCGACTCCTTTCGACTCTGAGTCGATAGAAGATTCGAAAAAACCCCTCCAATTAAATGAAACATCCTTTCAACTCTTTTCGGCTCCTTTCGACTCTGAGTCGATAGAAGATTCGAAAAACTAACGAATCTCAACGATAGTATACAATCACCGAAACAGAGCGAAACACTGAATCAGTAAAGATTCGTTGCTGCACCAACTCAGTGACCAACTCACCCACACCCACTCATTTACTGTT
The DNA here is from genome assembly GCA_038373885.1 of Cheiracanthium punctorium. Taxonomy (NCBI): domain Eukaryota; kingdom Metazoa; phylum Arthropoda; class Arachnida; order Araneae; family Cheiracanthiidae; genus Cheiracanthium; species Cheiracanthium punctorium. Next base: position 3,958 of record JAWZYV010019525.1, read on the forward strand.
TCAAATCATCTATCGACTCAGAGTCGTAAAGAGTCGAAAGGAGCCGAAAGGAGTCGTAAAGAGTCAAAAAGAGTTGAAAGAGTAAGGGAAAATCCCTGGGAACGGCAAAGGGAAAATAAGTTTTTCTTCCCTTCGCACTTGGAATGTATTTCCCTTGAGGGCTTGAGATTCGAATCAGTAGAGAGTGAGTGTAAAGACTGAGCCACTCAGTACCAAGATTCGAATCACTGATTCGACTCATCGAATCATTGGCCATCTCTATTTACGGGGAATACAAGATGTATTTGGAAATGTGTTGTGTTATTTGAAGTGTAGTGAATATTATGTTGTTGTTTAAAAAGGAAGTGTGTGTTTATTTGAAGGAGGGCGTGATTATAATGTTAAATTAAAGGAAGTGTTTTGGTGTTATGTTATTAGCTGATGTGTTATGGATATTTTTGAAGAGTTTCTTAAAATAAAGGTAAGTGTTTTTTTTTAAAGAATTTTTGCAATTGCTTAAGGTTTTCAATGTGAATTGTAAATGGATATTTGATGTTGTTATGTTTTCATATAGTGACTTTATATGAGGTGTATAACTAGGTTATTTAATGCACCGATGTTGTTTTGAGTTGAAAACGGGCCAGTGTTTGCCCAGTTTACATAGCTGTACAACTAGGTTGGTGAATCCACTGAGGTTTTTTTAGTTAAAAACGGACCACTGGTTGCCGAGTTTACATAGCTGTACAACTAGGTTTCTGAATCCAATGAGGTTTTTTTAGTTAAAAACGGTCCACTGGTTGCATAGTTTACATAGCTGTACAACTAGGTTGCTGAATCCACTGAGGTTTTTTTAGTTAAAAACGGTCCACTGGTTGCATAGTTTACATAGCTGTAGAACTAGATTGCTTAATATTCTGAAATTTTTTTAGTTAAAAGTGGTTTACTGTTTGCTCATTTTTAATTGCCTGTTACTGAATTTGCTGACAATTTTTAGTGTTAAGTATGGATGGTGTATTTTGTTTTATTGTTTTTTTTTAAGTGGAATATCTGTGGAATTTTAATGTGTTAAAGTAATTTGTATTTCCTGACAGTGCTCAACATGTTGTATTATTTTATCGTATTCTAAAATGGTGTTTCACACGTGAAAAATTTGGCGACAAAAAAAAAAGCGCCAAGTAGCGGGTGTTGGCGAGAAAAAAAAGTCGCCAAAAATAGCCGACACCCGCTAACCGAATAACTCCCCAAAAGTGATTTAGAATTCTTGAATTTGGATAGATTACATTAAAGAAAACCAAATTAAATGATTATTAAATTAGATATGTGATCTTCATTACACATGCCCAGACAGCACATAAGCTTAAATCAAGTTTGACATTTCTTTGAATTTGACGCACTAATGCAAGCTTGACAGTTCAACTCATTCTAAGCTGTCAGCAAGCTTGCAGGAGTCAAGTTGAATTGTCAAGCTTAAATACAGTTGATTTAAGCTTGAAAATTGATACTCGCGTGATTTTTCCTTTTTAAAGGAGAGCGTTGATGGCGCCATCTGTGAAAGAGAATGGACATTAATTGTCTAGCGTCCTTTAAATTTGCTGAAAGTTCGTAAAAGATGTGTTTTATTTTTATTACCAGTGCCATACATATTACCGGCAAGGCAAACGGGGCAACTGCCCAGGGCCTACAGATTTTAGGGCCCAAAAATCTTACATCTTACACTTTTGTAGTTTTAAAATAAAATTACAAAAGATAAAAAAAAAAAAAATCAGAAGTTAAATAATTTTTTTAATTATAAAGTATGAACAATGAAAATAATTCAAATTTACATTTGTATAAATTAATTTAAACTTATACCAATATGTAGGAAAATAACTATCAACATTTGTAAAGAGAATTTTTAGCGTTAAAAAATAGCAAAATTTTTCAATTATTTGTTATTTTAAGAAATATTTACAAAAATGACTAAAGTGTTTGTATTCCATACATGTTAGCAACTGTGATATAGCATTTCGAAGTAACGTTTAACTATCTGTTTCTTTCATTTCAGATTACTTAACACAAAATTTGGGTTAAGTAAACCCATTCTATATTTCCAAATATGGAAATTCTTCAAAATAATATACAATTATACTACGAAATTGATTTCAAAATCAGTCGTTTGTCTCGATTTTGGCCAGCAGTATTGCTTCATGAGTGTTGCGGTACTGAAAGTTTTAAAACGTGTTTTTTATTTTAATTTTAATTTAATTTATTTTGATGCATTATTTTAATTTTGATGCATCCCATGGAAAAATAAAAGAAACAAATAACACATCGCCCACTTATCAATTTGGTGAGAAAACAGCGTGGTAAGTCACTTCAAACTTTAGTCATAGTTGCACAAGGCTGCGGTGACAGAATGGATAGCGTGCTTGGCTGCTAAGCCAAAGGGACCTGGTTCTAACCCAGCGACGAACACTCGATGGAAACAGATTAAATTAAATATGAAATTTCAGCGTAGAGGGGGAAAATGCGCGGAAGAATAAATTATGTGGGGCGCGTTAGCCAGCGGGCGCCCCGTGTATTTAAAAAAAAAAATCTTGGAAAAAATTTTAAGCTTGAAATGTCAAGCTTCATGCAAGCTGGGCAAGTGTAAACTAGAACACTTGATTCAAGCTTGCATCAAGCTTACACGACTGGAATTTTCAAGCTTAATTCAAACTTATTGACTTGATAAATCAAGCTTGCTGCAAGTTTGATGCAAGTTTGCTGTGCTGTCTGGGTGTTCCTTACATTTTTTAAAAAATTCCTCTAACGCTTTAAAATTTAACATCTCATCGCTTCCAGTTATTCTAGCATCGTCCATAAACACTTTAACGCCTTCCATACCCTGGAATAATCCATCTATGTAACGCTGCCAAATTGCAGGGGCCTCGTTTATCCCATACACAAGTCTCTTACAAACATATAATCCCTTATGCATGTTTATTGTCAACAGTCTTTGACTTTCAGGGTTAACTTTCATTTGAAGGTAAGCATGTTTAAAGTCTAATTTTGAGAATTGTTTTCCCCCATTTAAACTTGAAAATATTTCCTCTAATCTTGGCAACGGGTGCTGTGGCACAATTAAATTCGGGTTCAGGGTTACCGAATAGTCCGCACACAGCCGTATACTGCCGTCTGACGTCTGACTTTACTACAGGAACTACCGGCGTTGCCCATTCCGAGCTTTCGAACCGTTCTATAATACCCTCCTTTTCCAGTCTGTCAATTTCGGTTTCAACTCTACCCTTTAACGCAAATGGCACCGACCTAACCCTGCAAAATACGGGTTTAACGTCAGGTTTAAGCTCTAATTTGACTTCGTAGTTATTTATTTCACCTAGAGTATTATCAAAAAATTCTTTATATTTTTCCAAAAGTTCATTTAAATTCAACTTATTTGTAGCCCTGACAGCTTTAATAGCATGCCAATCCAAATTGATTTTATAAAGCCATTCGCGACCGAGAATGGTGTCCAAATTCTCTTTTACTATATATAAGTTTAAATTCAAAATCTGATTTTTATATTCAACCCTTACGGTGACATACCCCATAGGTACCAGTGAGTCACCTTTATACGTTTTAAAAACTATTTCAGTAGGTTGAATTTTCTTATTAGAAATTTTCCTAAAATTCCTTATGCTCATTACACTGACCGCTCCCCCCGTATCTAATTCCATTTAGCAATTTTTATTCTCAATTTTCAAATTAATCATAATCGGCGGTCGTTTTGGTTCTTCCGCGCTTGTTGTCCCTTCACTTGAATTCAAAGCGAATAACGGGACTGGAGTTTCGTTTTCAACAACCTCTTTAACCTTTTTTTGTTTAACCGGCTTCGCACCCGCCTTTTTTGCTGCAAAACAGGCCTACTGGATATGGCCAATTCGAGAACAAAAATTGCATTTACTTGAAATAAATCTACATCTGTCTTTAGTATGATTTGTCCCTGTGCACCGGGAACAAAATAAATCTGTCTTTTGCTTCTGTACTGAGCTGTATTTCCTGTTCATTTGCTTTTTTCCTATATGCACAGCATTTATTCCACGGCCCATTACATCATTTGCCCCCTTAAATGCTTTTTCCATCGCTAATGCTATTTGTAAGGTTTTTTCAAGATCAATATTATCCTCCTCAAATAGCCTATCCAGAATTGTTTTATCGCGTAATCCACTTACAAAAACATCATGTAACATAATATTCAACATATTAGTATCGTAATCGCAATTAATTGCAAGCGATCTAAGCTCTGCGATATAACTACTTATACTTTCCCCCTCATTTTCAGTGGCGGCCCGTGGTCAAAACTGTTAGTGCAGCCGGAAGCATGTGAGCCCTCCCCCCCCCCTCCGGACAGTAATGGAAAATATTTGTTATTGAATTCGAAAGCTGGCGGATTAAGCCCTCACCGAGGAAAAAAAAAGAAATTACATATCAAATGTAAGAGATCCTGTTTTACTTTTCCATAAAATGGACATAAATTTCAACCAGCCGCTCTTAGCCTCAAAATTGCATTAATCCGTGTCTGATTCGAAGTTTCCTTAGAATTTTCTTTTGTTACGATAACTTGAGAAGAAAAGAAAACGTACTTATTTTTATAAGTCAAATCAATCCTCCTTTCTTTTAAACTTGCGAATCGGTCAGTGATGCCCTCATAAAAAGGCGTTATTTTAATTCAGATATCAATAATTTTAAAAGCTCTTTAAAATTTCCTATGTTTAAAGAATTTTTTCGCTCGCCATGTCCTCTAAATGCCAGTTCTTGCTTACTTAAAAACAATACTGCTTTGATGGGTAATTGTCCATTCATAAGCGTCTGTTCAGGCTTACCTTCTTGATAAATTCAGCAATATAAAGTCGAGAGTTTGCCGAACATATATTCTCCTTACCCCCTCCCTCACTTCTCGAGCCAATCAATGAGTCGAATTCACAAGTGCTGCCGACCTTTCAAAATCTTGAATGAGCTGAGTCTTAGCTGCGTACCCCCATTATAGCCTATGTCGGAGGAAATGCTTACGTAACCGTTGTCATGGCAACGGTGCTGCCAATTTTCTTATCAGCGCTTTGGGCTGAACCAAAGATTTTCCCAATGGAGGATATCGCCTCCTTGGGTTCGAGGCTATAAATGTCACGTGACGGTGGAAAACAAACATCCATTTCTCCATAGGCTTATGTGCTGGACTCCTGGTAATAAGCGCAAAATCAAAAAAATAATAATTATACCTCTGTATTGTGCTGCCTACGAATGTTTCAATAACTCTCTGGAACCTGTACATGACTGCAAAAAGATATATCTCCAAAGATTCCCATTAAAAAGTGCTAACATATTAAAACTTATACTGAGACGAGGCTATTTCAGCCACGTGTGGATGGAAAATATACACTTCAGCCAATCAGATTACAGGGCCACTCATCAACACAGCCGAAAGGTCACGTGTTGGTGGAAAAATGACGTCATATCGATATCGTCCATTGAATTGCGGGAAGATTAAAGTGCTTTTTTTATGAATGAGCGATCTGGCCACAACACGGTTTTTTTTTTTTTTTTTGAGATTTTTTTCATTTAACATAGGAATTCCATAATTCTAATCTGAATTTAGGAAAATTAGTAGAATAAATTATTTTAAAGTATGTGCTGATAATTTCAAGTGCAGCCCGGCTGTACTTGCTGTATCCCACGAGCCGCCACTGCTCATTTTGTTTTCGGTTCAAAAACTTATGACGGGAAGGAATAATCAACGGTTTCGGGGTCAAATGTTGTTTTAACACATCTTTTAATTTTTTTAAGCTTTGATCAGAAGGAATGTCAGGAGCCAGCAAATTCTTAAGTAATTGATATAACTTCGGGCTTAGAGAGGAAATAAAAACATTAGATCTCTTATCTACAGGTACATTTTGAACATCTAAATAATTTTCGAATCTTTCGAAGAAACAATCAAAATTTTCATATTCTTCGTTAAATTTCTCAAACTGGACAGAAACTTTCTTCGCAGAATGATTTTCTCTCTCTTTCAAGGCCTGAATCAGTTCCTGATTCTGCTTTAATATTTCTTCGAATTTCTGCTCCATTTGATTACTTCTGATATAAACGAAACTAAAACTTTTTACCTTGAGCCATCTTCGGGCATTGCCCTATATCCAAATTGTTCTTACTTTCGTTATCGTTTCCGTCGCCAGGTGTACGAGTTTCCGAGTGTTTGGGTATGAGGGAGCGAGAAAAGAGGCAATTATATTACGAATCACACATCTTTATATAAACATAAATACACACGGTTTTCATTCTAGTTACATATTACCGCAGATCGCGGTTAGCTCACAAAACAGCGCGCGTTCCCAAGTGCTCTTCCTTGCCTCGCGGTTTACCTTTAAGTCCGTTAAGTCCATGGACATGGAGTTTGGGTTTTAGAGTGTAGGTGCAGACACCACAATTAGTAGATTTTGTCGTCCTTTTAGGTAAAAGAAGTCACAGGCAACTTTTTGCCAAGGTCTCTTCGGTATCTCACAGTCAAAAAGAACTTCTTTCTGATTTGCTCGTTGATGTTTTTGAATCTCACATTTGGAAACATATTCTTCCACATCTTTTTGGGCCAGTAAAATCCATTTTGGGCCAGTAAAATCCATTGGGCCAATAAAAATATTCTCTAGCTTTGACTTTACTAGAAACAATACCTTTATGAGAGACGTGTAGTTTCTTCATGATGTCTTCTCTAGACGATGCTGGCACAACTAGTCGTTGTTCTCGACATATTACTCCTTCCTTAGTTGTATAGAGCTCTTCCTTGCAATGCCAGTAAGATTGTGCTGCTGGCCTTGTTTTTCTTCGTTCTGGCCATCCATTTTTTATGTGAAAAAGCACATCTTGTAATTCAGGATCATTTTTTGTTAGTTCTTCAATTTCCTGACATTTAGTTGTGGTAGCTCTTGTTAAGACTTACGTTAACAGTGGATTCTTCGCAGGAGATGTCATCAAAAGTGTCAACAGTTGATTGTGCTCTGGAAAGGGCATCAGCTATCAGCAATTCTTTTCCTGGACATATTCCAACTTCACATCATATCTGTTGAGACTGAGCAGCATACGCTGAAGACGAGGCGAAATTGTGTCATAAGGTTTTTTACTAAGGCCTAATAATGGTTTGTGATCAGTCTGCACTGTTACTTTTCTTCCATATGTGTAGTAATTGAAATGTTCTAGTCCATACACAACTGCTAATAGTTCTTTTTCAATCTGTGCGTACCTTTGCTGCGTTTCTGTCAATGATGCTGATCCAAAAGCCACAGGTCGACTATTTTGTAAGAGAACTGCTCCAATTCCATATTTACTGGCGTCCACCGACACAGTTACAGGTAATTTCTCATCAAAATACTGTATACAGGGAGCTTGCTTGATGATTTGTTTTAGATGCTCATAGTCTCTTTGAATGTTTTTATCCCATGACCATTCATTATCTTTTCTCAGCTGCCTTAACGAGTGAGTTAGACTTGAAAATTTAGGTGTAAATTTTGCTAAGTATGTCACCATCCCTAGAAATCTTTGTAAGTCTTCTCGGCATTTTGGTTCCGCAAATCTCTCAATTGCTTTGATCTTCTTCGGGTCGGGTGTGATACCTTTATCAGACAGTACATGTCCTAAATAAGTCACTAAAGTCTGAGACAGCTGCGTCTTGTCAATGTTGAATTTCAGATTAGCTTTTCTTGCTATCATAAGTGTTTTGCGCAACAACTTGCAGTGTTCCTCGACAGAAGATGATCCTAGGGCTAAAATCATCGAAGTATGGATTTATATCATTCTCCCCATTAAAAATCTCATCCATAGCCCTTTGAAATTCCACAGGTGCATTGTTCAAGCCAAAAGGAAGAACTAAAAATCTGGATCTTCCCCAGGGAGTTGTAAATGTTGTCAGGTATGATGATTCGGGGCCTTCGCTATTAGTAACGGGCCTGCGCGTGTATTTCGATGAGTCATCCAAAGAGGCCTGCGGATGCTCACGTCTTCCCGTATACATCAAGCAATTTTTAAGCTTTCCGATGCTTTGAAACGTTATTAAATGTAGTTTTAAGTAGTGATTGTGTTACTAATTCAAGTACGAACTCATTAACAGTTTCTTTACTATGATACACGCGGACATTAAAGTAAATAGATGCATGTAATTTGAAGGAAAAACAAAGTAGTGCTCACTCTCATGATTCATTATTTTAGCTTGAATTTTAATATACATGAAAAAATTAAGCTGACTTTTAGTATACATTAAAGTAAACGAATACACAAATGATACAGACATTTTTATTCATTTCTTTATACTGAATGTTTAAGTTTCACATTTTCAAAGCAGTTACAACCATTATTACTTTTAAAATAAGTTTAACTAGTAGTTATTAAATTTTCATTTATTAAATATTGTTCGGTTAATATATTAACAAAATATATGACGAGGAGCTGAAATAGAATTTAAAATATTTTATATTTACAATTCACGTATACAAAATTTAAGTACTGCTATACTATTTAATTTTTAATCTTTTGTAAGGCGTAGGTATCAGAAGAATGTTTGCTATAATTATAAGTACAACCTGTGCACTGCAAGTCCTTGGTATTTACATGAAAAATAATGTAAATTAATTTAACGAGAAACATTTAGAATGAATTACAAAATAAAGGGTGTCCCATAAATAGTAGTACGAACTTAAAGGGGAGATAAAATATATCAAAAGGATTAAGAATAACGTAACAGTGTATGATAAAACACGTTTGTTAACTGTTTTTATTTTGGTTAGTTCAAATGAGTTTATTTATCGAAAATTTTACCATTCGAAATGAAAATGATTTATAATTTTCAGTGTTAGTTCCATATACTTTTTCTTCTCCAAAGAAAAATTATAAATTTTAGAAAACCATACTAGGATATACCACTAGTATTCCAACACCTTTTTTTTGAGTTATTATTAACTGGCGATTGAAAACAAATGTTTTCGTCCCTGCATTGCTGTATATTAGGGTTATAGCTTTAAAAAAAAAAAAAAAAGAAAAAAAAAAAGAAACACCTGCTCCACGGACTTTGAATACAAATTAAGATAAACTAACAGCTCTAGGACTTGAAAAATTTCAAGATCCCTTTTCACAAGTTGCGCTAAACAATGTAGTAAACTAAAAACAAACGAAAGAGTGAATTAATTACTTTTTATTATAGCCATTATCTAAATGGAACTTTGAATTTGAGTATGATGAACGCTTATACAAAATATTAACTTCAATTTAAGTTTCTACATAAACATGTGCAAAAATTAATAACATATTTTACAGTACTTCTGCACTGAAACCAATATCACACATTTAATTGCATTTATAATAAATGATAAATGACATTTTCAACTGAAAGATTTAAACAGATAAGAATGTCTAACTAGTATTACAACGCGCGCTTATTTACTAGAATAATAAACTACCCAAGTTAAACGATTTCAGATTAAAATGATTTATAAATAACACATGAATATTAATTCACAAAACATGCTTTATATCCTATAAATTTGTAGAATTTCTAAATACAAGTGTACACTTACCTTTACATTCAGAACTTAAAGTTCGAATTCTATGATTGAATTCGTTGATTTATTTCCATAAAAAAAAGCGCAATCTTCAAAAAATTATTACCTACATCTAAAACACCTTGTCATTAAATCATTATGACAAAACTATAACAAAATTGTTTTTTAATTATAAAATAAATTAACGTTTATAATCCCAAATCGCATACAATCGAACAGCGCAAATGTAAATATTAGGCCTCAATGTTTCACTCATTTCTTCCGGTGGCAACGAAGAAGCAGGCCCGGTTGCTAATAACGATGGCCCCGGATGATTCCTCATCGAGTGGCAATTGCCCAAATCCATTCTTGGCATCAAGAATTGTAAAAATTTTGCATCCCTGGAGCTTTGTCATAAGGGCTTTTGCTGTAGGTATTGGATAATGAGGTCTCTGTATAGCCTCATTAAGAGGTCTGGGATCTAGGCAAATTCTCCTTTTTTCGGTGTGTTAATGACGACCATATTGCTCACCCATTCTGTTGGCTTATCGACTTTGACTATGATGCCAGTTTCAACTATTCGGTTAAGCCATAGGTTCCCAACGTGGGCGATAACGCCCCCTTGTGGGCGTTTGAGGCTTTCAGGAGGGCGGTAAAAGACCCAGAGAAAATTAGGAGGCGTTGATATGGCACGGAGGGGCGTAGGAAGATTAACCAAATATAGTCTAAAAAAGACATAAAAATCACTCTGATAATTCATTTCTATCACGTGTGCGAAAATTCACATATTTTGATAAGAGACTTCGCTGTCGAGAGAAAGAGATACCTCTCTAAAACTTTTATTCCTCTTTTTTAAACGAAGAAGAAATTCAGTAGAGTTTCAATTCCAACAATATTCTATCTATTAGTAATTGTTTTTATTTAATTCTTGTTTTCACCATGCATTATGTACGCTTTTATTTCTCTGGTGTAGGAGGGGGGGAAGCACCCACAGGGGGGGAGCGACCGCCGAAGGTGGTTTACGCCAACCAATACCCCCCCCCTGGGAAAACTTGGATAACCACCCCGGACCAGGGGCATACCCCCGGCGCCGAGCCCACGAACTTTATTTGAATCCAAAAATTTCCATTAAGTTACAGAACTCCCACTAGAGATTAAGACATTAAAAGAACAAAGAAAAACATGAAGGACATAAAAATAACACTAATATACATACAAATAAAATACAATAATAAAAGTACAAAGAGCAAAATAAAGAGTCACCAGAGGCGCAAATCCAAAGAAAAACCAGTTCTAGAGTTAAAACACTTCCGGAGACAATACTTCGCGCCGAAACGACTTAGAGGTGCACGATAAATAAAATGATATATTGCTAGACCAAAAGATAATATAATATAACAAATATTCAACAAACAATGGGTTAAAAGGTGACAATAGCGGACCGGCCGACCATGACCAACTCACCAGATTAATTCCTTTTTTTTTTTTTTTCCTTCCCTTCTATTAAACGCCAGGGTTCCCAATTACACTGTATAACAAGGTCCTTGACACAAAGTGCCGAAATTGTAGTATCAAAACAGTAAAAACAATACCTACTTTAGATACAGAGTTAGGTATACCGAACCACCAATTAAAAATTACAAGTTTCAAAATCCAAAAAGAAAAACCAAGCCAGGTTTATTAGTCAGTAGCCCGTCCGCTTTACAAAGTTGTGACAAAAGTTTCGTGATTAAAGCCATAATCAGTTCAACTATTAGATTAAAAACTATATTTACAATTTAAAAAGATAACATCAATATAAATATCACAGTAGGCCCGACCAGAAGTTAAAATAAGCCAATCTTGGTAAATTTAAAAGTTAAAACATACAAGAGTCTAAAATAGTTTAGTTAGACAAATTTGATTAGTAACAACCTTTTACTTAAAATTCACTTATTCATAAAACTTATATGTTATAAAAATACAATAGCCTTAATTAAGAACATTCTTATTAAAAAACCCATTTAAAAGCAGTAGTTATAGTGAGACACCGATATAGATATCACAACAGGCCCACCGCCCGACAATAGCAGGGAGACACTGGTTCCTGATAGATTTAGTGATAAGAGCCCGCAGTGGCTCGGAAAAACTGACTCAGTGATATTATCTATATTTTTAAAATTCAACTATTCATAAAATTCATTAAAATAATTTTTATAAAAATACATAAGTTTTGATTAAAACATACCATTTCATATTTAAAAGATGACTGTAATTAAAATCATTTGTAAAATAAAAAAAAAAAATTGGCCTTATATTAATTTGCGCGAAGATTGCCCTGGTATTTTGATCTCAATGTCTGATAGATATTTTTGAGGCTCCCAATAGGTCGAGATTTACTGAGTATATTGAGTAGGCGAGCCTCCACGTTCGCGGGACATCTGACATTAAGAACATTATAACCATGATCACAGGGTCCAAAGATGTAGTGGTTTGATGTTCCCTCAGAGCCACAATCACACATGCCGTCATTGTGTTTGCCCAGACGGAAGAGATAAGCAGGGGAAAAAACCTTTCCTGTGACAAATGGCAGCATTGCGTTATCTTTAATAACATTATCCAGACCCACTTTCTTTTTATATTTAAAAGTAGGAGGGGGGGCGGTATCACTAGAAAAGAGGGCACCAGTTCAAAAAAGGTTGGGAACCTACGGGTTAAGCTCTTCTTTTACTTTACTGTGTAAAGCAAGCGGCACTTTACGTGGCGCAGCAACATGAGGTGTCGAATTCTCTTTTATTTTTATTTTTACTGTGCGATTCAGCTTCCCCACACCAGTGAACACATCTTCAAATTATTTCATCCCTTGCTCTGGTGTCTCACTGTTTTGTTTATGGTCTTGATTAACTTGATATACCCTTTCAATAAGCTCCAATTCTTGGCAAGCCTGGAGGCCCAAAATAGGAGATGATTGCAAAGAAGTAACAATTTCAGAGTTTTTTAGTTTTCAAGTAAGGTGGCACTCACCTAAGATTGGAACCTGGTTATTACTGTAATCCAGCACTGGTTGTTTATTTCTCCTAATTACCGGTTTCTCTTTCCACTTCAGTAATTCACTCTTGGGTATAATGTTTACTTGAGCTCCTGTATCCAACTTGAAGCTTACTTCACTTTCATTTACCATAATGTTTTGGTACCAGACCGATGTTTCTTCCGATTCCACTGCGCTCACTGTTTTGACTTCACCCAAGTAAATAAACTCGGAGTCGCTCTCTTCCGCATTCTCAACGGCATGCACTCTCTGTTTTGGTTTAGCGCGGCATTTTTTCGCCCAGTGATTTCTCCCACCGTACTTCCGGCAGACCGCTCCGTAAGCCATGCCTCCGTAAACCAGTTTTTCCTATGGGATTTTGCGTACGAGTAAATTTTCGCTTTGTTTGTTTGTTTGTGGTGGTTGAGGTATGCGCTGCAGCAAGACCAGCCGTCATAACCTCTAATGATTTAGGAAGACAAATCAGGATTTTCGAGGAAACAGAAAAAAAAACTAGCACATCTAAAAAGAGAGAAAAAGACCCATTATTTTCTTTTTTCGTAATTTTCCTTTTCTTTTAACATCCTGGCATGAGTATCAAACAAAAAATTGACCGACGTTTTGTAGAGGATGTATATTCTCAAGGTACCCAAAATAACCATATGTAATTTCTTCGCCGATTTGTCGCTTTTACCCAACTGTATCACTGTTGCCAAATCTGCCGGAGAAAATGTACCTAAAATCAAAGTTAAAAGTATCCACAAATGGCTAACAATATTTTCAAGCTGAGAAAAAAAAAATTTTTTTTCGGCGTTTACGTGCTTATGCTGCTGAAATATGCTTATCTGCTAATGCTCTTTGAGACATTTGGACATTCATTTCCGATTTACAAAATACTTCGGCATTGCCAGTTTACCAAGATCTTTTTCTCTTGCGTAAAAGATCTTTTTCATTGGTCATTGGCGTGGTCATTGGCTTCAAAAACGGGGAACATGGGCGCCTCCATAAGTTAAACCTCCTTATGCCCACGGCATCGTGGGCGGATATTATGTGCCGAACTTTGCATAAATTAGGAGTCGATGTATCGATTTTATTAATTATTTATATTTCGAAATTGAAAAAATATAATAATGCTTTTAAAAATAAATAATCAAAGTTATGTATGCATATTTAAATAATTTTTGTGGTAATCCTCAAGGTTTTTGTAGCTATTTAAACTGCATTTTTAAAATTAATAAATATGTTTTTTTTTTTCTTTTAGTGCTTCATTGCACCTCACCACCAACTTTTTTGTGACACTAGGAGAAGTTGATAGTTTTATTCAATTATTTTTATGATTTCACTATTCCTGTTATATTATTTAAAGAAGAGGTTATAAAAAATGAGAAGTTTTGTTTTCTCATATTTCATGATAATAGCACAAGTAACAAAAATATAATGCTGTTAATTTGTTTGCGGCATGAGTACTTTGAGAATACTTTTTCCTATATTACCTAGTGTCACAAGAAATTTGGTGGTGAGGTGTAAAGAAGCACCAAAAGAAAAAAAAAATATTTATTAATCTTAAAAATGCAGTTTAAATAGCTACAAAAACCTTGAGGATTACCACAAAAACTATTTAAATATGCATACATAAGTTTAATTATTTATTTTTAAAAGCGTTATTATATTTTATCAATTTCGAAATGTAAATAAATAATTAATAAAATTGATACATTGCCTCCTAATTTATGGAAAAAGTTTTTTTGACGACTATTGCCGGTAGATGGCAGCAACAGGTAATTTCCTAATCAATCCATCCCATGCCCATCCTCAAGGTCCGTTTTCAGGGAAGGAATCCCATTGCCGATGTAGCACCTTTCCAATCTAAGTCTATGGCCCGAGATAACGTACTTCCCGACGAAACAGGTTGCGGGAGTAATTTCGTAAGTGGGTGTCCGCTATTTTTGGCGACTTTTTTTTATCGCCAACACCGGCTATTTGGCGCTGTCTTTGGTCGCCAAACTTTTCACGTGTGAAACACCATTTTAGAAAACGATAAAATCATACAAGATGGTGAGCACTGTCAGCAAAGCATTTGAACACATTAAAATTGCACAGATATTCCAGTAAAAAAATCAATAAAACAAAATACACCGTCCATATTTAATCTAAAAAACGTCAGCAGTTTCAGTAACAGGCAATTCAAAATGAGCAAACAGTGGAAAATTTTTAACTAAAAAAACTTCAGTGGATTAAGCTATCTAGTTGTGCAGCTACATAAACTAGGCAACCATTGGACCGTTTTTAACTAAAAAAAACTACAGTGGATTAAGCAACCTAGTTTTACATCTACGTAAACAGGGTAAACACTCGGACGTTTTCAACTCAAAAAACATCGGTGGATTATATAATTTAGTTATATACCTCATATAAAGTCAGTATAGCACTTATAAAAACATAACAAGATCAAATATAAACTTAAAATTCACATTGAAAACATTCGACAAAAAAAAAACACTTATTTTAATTAACCACTCAGAAATATCCGTAACACACACCGCTAACAACGTAACACCAACATCCTTCCTTTTATTTAGTTTTATATTCACACCCCATTTCTAACAAACACACACTGTCTTTTAATACAATAATATAATATTCACCACATCTTTAAGCAACGGACTTTTCCAAATAAGAAAAATACACCTCATAATCTCCGGAAGAACTAACCACGCACCACACACCAATAACACAAAACAAAAACTGACGCAACAAATTCAAATTCTGCTTCCTATAAAACTTCGGTTTACCGATTACAGTTAAACTGCCTAAACCAATCACAAAATTCCTCATCCTGCTACCATTTAATCAATCCATCGAGCGTTTTTTCATCAAACTACAGCACCAGTTAACAACTCAACCCCAAACACAGGTTGCAACAGATATCTGAAACTATCGCTATCGTAAAAAAACTGTCCAACGAACTTCAAATTTGGCGACACATCGGCACTTGGCGACGACACCTGCTTACGAAATTTCCCCCAGGTTGCACTTGGATGGACTCAGTTTCAAGTTCGCCTCCTGTATCTTCTGCAGCACCTTTCGGATGTTCTCGATATGCTCTTCAAAAGTCTTTCCGACGACGATGAATACACGAGACGAATACACGAGACATGCTTCGTAGGATAGTCCTCTATGCACTGTCTCCATTAGACGCTCGAATTTAGCCGGTGCGTTGCAGAGTCCAAAAGGCATAACTGAACTGCCACAATCCTTGTCCCGTGGTGAACGCAGTCTTTTCGCGGTCATCGGGATGAATTTCTACTTGCCAGTAGCCACTCTTAAGAGTGGAAAACCATTCATTTCCCGATAAAGTTTCCACACTCCTGGGAAGAGGGTAGCTGTCTTTCTTGCTAATATCATTCAGACGTCTATAGTCAACGCAGAACCGGGTTGAACGATCTTTCTTTCGGGCCAAAACAATCGGCGAGGCACAGGGACTAGTGGATGGCTCGATGACGTCATCCACGCTGCATCTCCTCTAAAAGTCTACTCACCTCTTCTTGCTAAGCAAACGGCAGCCGCCTGGGATGTTGCTTGATGGGAGAATGGCTGCCTGTATCTATCCTGTGTTGCGTTAAGTTCGTACGGCCAAAGTCACCTGAAGTACGAGAGAAGAGGTCTTCAAATTCAGCTATTACTTTCTCCGCAGCGCTTCTCTGTTCTGCCGTTAACTCCACGTCTTTTAATAATTCCTTCGTCAGGCACTCAGAAGATTTAGCTGTCGTTTGGCTGATGTTCTTATTAATGCAGGTAACAGGAGTGCATGTCGCCAACACTTCATTTTTCTTTATCATCTTCGACTTGTCCGTCACATTTACTACTCTAACTGGAATTTCTGTTCTCGACAAGTCCACAGGTGTTGCTCCCACTAGTACTCCTCTGACAGAAACACTACTGTTGGGTGTTCGATTAATCCAAAACGGAATTTATTGCTTTCTTTTACTGTTCCAGAAATTATTGAATCAGTTCTGAGGGGGAGAGTGATATCAGTCTGGGCTATTATTTGCTGTACAGGTAAAACAGCTTCATTTTTTATATCGAACGCAGCTATTTCTTCCGAGTCTGAATGAAGCTCAGTATTCTTAAAATCAAAGTTAAATTTATGTGATTTTAGAATGTCCAGTCCGAGAATAAACGAGTCCGTAATATTGGCGAAATATACCACATGGTCATATCTGGTATTTCCAAAGGTAATTTCCACTCTAGCTTTTCCGCCCACTTCGATCTTGTCACCTGTCACAGTCTGGAGGGTCAGCCAGGGCGGAGTCCAGATAGTCTTCGAATTTAATTTCTCGGCCAGATCTGTCCTTATGATGGTTACATTCGCTCCAGTTTCAATCACCATGTGGCATGGAGAACCATTAACGTACCCGAGTACAAATAATCCATTACTGCCGCCATTCACTGATGAAATCTGTAAGACTTTTAGGTGGGGCTTTTGAATATCTGGCAACCTCCGCCCCGTGAGATAGCCACCTCCTAGTTTCCCTCCTTCATGGTCTTAGAGTTCTCTTGCTGGTCATGAGACTTTCGACCACAGTGCTTTTGTACATGGCCTTCGACGCCACACTTCCAGCATTTTACTTTCCTTAGGCCATGTCTCGTTCTATCGGATCTTAATTTTCTTTCTATGAGATCTTCAATTCTCTTCAATCTGTTCTCGACACACTCTGTGTCTTTGTCAGCTCGCTCTTGGACCGTTACCGCTCTAACAGAGTGACGATCTTTCCTCACGGCCCGCTGAGCTGCCGCTAGCTTCATTGCGAACACTAGAGCAGACTTCAAATCCTAATAATCCTCCAACATGAGTGCTTTTTGGGTTACCGAATCACGGATGCCTTCAATAAAATGACGCACCGCCATTTCGTCTCGGACATTATCAAGGTGGTCCATATAGGCTAGATGACACAGCCTATCTATGTCCGAGGCCAACTCTTGAAGGGTCTCGCCAGGTTTTTGCATCCTTGACTTTAGTTGTATTCTACTATATTCTTTCTGGCACTTCTCACCGAATTTCATCTCCAAGGCACTTGCAAGGGCGTCAAATTCTCCTGTCTTCGTCACTCCGATGGTTTGTAGTACGTTAATTGCGTCTCCGCTGAGAGAAGCGGCCAGTTGGTTTGCTTTCTCGGAGTCATCCCAGCCATTCGCTTTGGGGACAATTAAAAATTGCGTCTTGTATGCTTCCCAAGAAGTCTTTCCGTCATAAAGCGTGTTAGTTTCACTGCTGGGCGGTGTAACGACAAGTCCGAAAGTCCTCTCGGCGGTCGCTAGCAGTTTCCGAGGGGTGCAATTTTCAGAAGTACCCCCACATTCTGATGAGGTTCCAAATTGTGGCGGGAAATTCCGAGAAGGACGTATATGTAGCTCTAAGCGACACATTCAGTGACGCGAGCTGTCCTCTCCTGGAAAATAAACAAACCTTATGTTTTCAGGTAATTTTCCCAGTTTGACGAGAGAGTCCGGTCTTCACTTCTTCGTGTGCGGCTTTTAACTCTTCCAATCCGGTTTTCATCTCGTCTTGAGCGGCTTTGATCTCGTCTAATCCGGTTTCTATTTTCAGCTCCAGTCCGGATTTCATCTGGTCGTGTGCGGTTTTCATTTCTTCTTTTCCGCCTTCAATTTTCTTCTCCAAATCGGCTTGCCCGGACTTTATCTCGTCTTGTCCGGCTTTTATCTCCTTCATCATCTCCATGAACTTTTCTTGGAATTATTTTTTCATTTTTCTGGTCCACACCATGCACTGGAGAATTAAAGTCTTTCTTTAGAATCCCGATTCTGACACCAAATGTTGCAGAATTACTCTACTTGTTTCCAGGGTTCGTCGTTCTAAAGTCCAGTTGGTGTAGAAAGTTCCAGTAAAAAGTCCACTGGTCAGGATGGACCGCAACTTTATTGCTTCTAGAACAAACAGCTGTTCAAAAATCACAAGCACAATTAAGCAGTAATGTGCTTTTAACAGCCCGTTGAGATCAGAAGCTCTCACAAATGCTGTATTTCTAAGGCGACCATATTTCCAAACAGTATTTTGGGGACAAATCAAGCATTGTCCTCGAATCCAAGGAAAACTTGTGGACACTAGAAAATATTTTTGGGGACTTATTCGAGGACACAACATATTACCAAGACCAAGTACAGAGCATTTCGACGGACCCCTCCTCTCTGCGATCGGTCGCCGTCTTCTCAAAAATCAAAAAATCAAAAAATCTTCAGAATAATTTCTAATCCTAATACCAGCTTCACGCAGAACAGAGTGGAAATAGTTTTAGGTAAAAGAATAAGAATTTATTTTAACGAAGTACAGTTTAACCATTTAATCATCTGTCCATGGACACGAGAACAACAACAGTATAACCTTGATTTCACAAAGTCAAAGAAACAACAGAAAGAATTGAGATAAGAAGGTGAAATAAAAGAGAGTGGCAGTTTAATAGAAAAAACACATTTATTCAAGGTATTTAAGTTCCACTCCATACCTAATTTAGAATACTGCAAAAGAATAAAAAGGCTGGTAGCCAAGTTTAGTGATTTTGAAAATGTAGATTCTACAGTGGTTTTTTTTTTTTTTTTTTGTTTAAGCATAAGCAACAATAAGTAATCATACATTAACACATCACATGCCAGTTTCAACATAAGAAACTTCCTGTTTTATTTATTTATTATTATTTTTTTTTAATAAACCAACCACTGGTACAAAACTAGTTCTGTAAACAATGTATAAATTGACTTTTATATTTTTAATTAGACAAAAAGTGACTTTTATATTAGACAAAATATATTTTTAAAAAATAATTAACAAACCAATTCTTTCATTTTTTTATTGATTTACTCTAATGCATTTTATATGCACATTTAATAACAGAAACCACACCAGAAAGTGTTATCCACAGAAAGCATGCACTAAAATTCATGTCAATCTAAGGATAAACCTATCTAGTCATAGTCATAGCTTCAAATTACATTGGAGACAAATTATCCATATATTTAAAAAACCATGAAAAAATATCACAATCCTAAACTAGAAACAATATCTAATTTTGCAATTAGAGTTTAATTAGTTGCTGACAGCTTTAAAATTTCTTCCATATTTCTAAATAAATAATGTACATTCTTTCGTGCACAGTCGTGGATTGCTGTCTAAACTGAAACGCCTGTTGCTTGCTATTCTGCATGTTTTTTTTACATTCTTCACAGTGGGGCTGCGTTCGTAATCCGAAAACCCAATGAACCTCCTCAGATTACACGTAGTTTATACGGATTACTGAGATTGCTAAATAATACATTTAGGTAAAGAAATAGCATGCGCAGAAC
>JAWZYV010019526.1:0-22447 GCA_038373885.1 Cheiracanthium punctorium
AAGATAAGTAGGCAATGTAAATTGAAAAAATATTTAAAAATAAGGTCGCAAGAAAGGCTGCATTAAAAAAAAAAAATTCTTCTCATTCATTTTCAAAAAGTTACCATTTTAAAATTTGTATGAGAAAGACCCAATTAGTAAAATGTGCCTGTACAGTAATGAGGTGTGTACAAATTTTCAGCCTTTCATCATAAAATTTCTCAGATATCTTATAATAAAGATGGTCAAGGGCTACACATGAATTTGAATGTAAATGTTCATCGCTAGAGAGCAAAAAAAGTATTCTCTTTCGTGATTTCTGTATGACCCTGGATACACGATCATCTGGTGTGATTTTTTCTTTTTGCGAGTTATTGAAAAGTGGTTTAAGTCAGTATATATTTATAGTCTTACCTTTGATACTACTTTATAAGGCAAAGTTTTGCATATCACTTAGTAAATATATGAGGCAAATTTAACTAAATGAAAATTTTTTTGTATGTCAGTCGTATACAAACTAAAAAAGTGTAGCTTTTTTTTTATGAAAGGACTTTTTTCCTTAATGTAGTCTTTTCCTACCTTATTTTGAACATTTTTTAAAATTTAAATTGCCCATTTATCTCTAACAGATGAAGAATTAAACCACAAATTTTACCTGAAAAGCTATAGAAAAGTCAGAGAATTAAGTGGCATCCCCGATACATTTCATATTTGTCCACTTAAAATAAATAACTTTATATTCTATTTTTATTGTACTTACCAAAATAACATTGTTGTTAAATTAATTCTAAATTCAAGGCTTCGTGCAAAGAGTAAGCTGGGTAATTTCGAGATGCTTTCTCAAGTGAACTGTTTTATTATAATAGAGCGTTTTTCCTAAGCTAAAAGTTGGATTATCAGATTTTTAAAGTAGTTTATTTTTTCCTCTATATTTTTTTAACATGTTTGTACAGATTTACAATTCTGCCAGTCCAGTGGTGCGAATTTTATTATATTTCTTAAGTAAAAGTTTTTCGTGAATCACAAAAATGTTAAATCATTCTGAGTACAACAGCTTTTGCTTTATATCCCGATTGAGCAATTTCCTGCTGTTAAAATGGCAAAATATTGATAAAAATCAGGGAATGCATCAGTTTTAGATTTTAAAAGTAGAATGTTTTTTTTCATTGCTTTCCACAATTGAATCTTAATATTTGAAAAACTGCTCTTAAAAAAAAAAAAAAACTTTCATTAAAAACAAAAACAAAAAATCATTAAAAAAAACATTCATTATCAATTCTTCTGTTTCTGGTGATAACATTCAATTTTCTTTTAGTTAATTTTTAATCCCTCAAATTTTCAAAATTATCAGCAGAGATTACTTGGCCATTCTTAAAGAGTAGATGTACAAATACTTATCCTCTGAAACATTCAATCCTCTCTTTCAATTTTCTTTTGCCCATTCTTTAAATATAACATCAATGAAGATTTTAAATAACATTGGCAACATGCAACATCCATGGAAAAGCCCTCTATTAGTACTAAATGCTTCAGAAAATGTTGACCCTATCTTAACCTGGTATTCATTATTTGCTTATATCAATTTAATTACATTTATCACCGTATTAGCCTGAATGTAACACAATATTTTTTGACTGATCATTATATGTTAAAATCCTGAATTATACTCAATTTGAGGTGTAAATATTTGATTTTCTAAGTATCTTTAAGAAAAAATTTCAGTGTTGTGTTATATTCAGGATATTTGCAGTGGCGGGAAACTTTTGTTACAACCTAATTTTCTCCAAAAGTTGTCTTATTGTAAAAATGCAGTCCTGCAATAAAACCACAATGTTCTTCAGAGGTTTTAAATTGCTTCTCAAAATGGTTCCTTATGATTCTCTCAAAAATTTTCATTAGTGGATTTGTCATGCAGATTCCTCTGTAATGACTGCATTCTTTTCTGTTCCCCTTTTTGAAATTGACATATCCAACTGACAATTCCTTTTGCCCTAAATAATTTTAAGGAATCTCAATATGAGTAGTTTTTTTTTTTTCCCTGCATATTTAATAATTCAAGATTGATGAAAGCAGGTTTGCAGCTTTATTTTTAACATTTTTTAATTCATCCAGAATTTAATGCTCTGTGTAATGTCTACATCTTAGTATACTCCCATTGTTCTTTTTCATTTGAATTTTCATTGGTTCTTTTTTTACTTTCCCTAAAACCATGATGTTATTATTAGCACCAGAGTGCTATTAATTTCAACCTTGCTCTTTGTGTAGACACGATTTTGGTACAATTTTCGCTTCAAGTCACTTTTCAAATGTGTTTGCCAGATAATATGGAGTGGGGGGGGGGGGGCGTTCATAAAATGTTGAAAGTCGCACAAGGTTTGCCGTTTTTGATAAATGATTGCTAAACTGGGTGCCAAAACGCAATAATTTATTATAAATAAATATATTTTGAGTTTTTGAGTATTTAAGTATATTTTGAGAATAAATATGTTTTGAGTATATATTGATGAAAACGCCTGGCAAATATTGTAAAATAGTTTTAGTAGACGATTTAAATATAGATTTTAATTCCGAAGAAGTGTTTTATAGAACAGTGAAAACAAATACAATACACATCATAGATTATGACACACTTTCCAAATGGCATTTATAAAGGTGAAGTATAGTTTGACTATGCCTGGCGAAAATTTGGAAAGAGTTTTGGTAGGAGATTTTAATATAGATTTCTATTCCGAAGAAGTGTTTTATGGAACAAAGAAGGAAAACACGATACACTCATGGATTATGATGCTCATTCCAAACAGTATTTAAAATGTCTACGAGATATAGTTGGAATATGCCTATAGTTCCAATATGCCTGGTGAAGATTTTAAAACAGTATCAATAGGCGTAGGTTAAGATAGATTTGGATTCCAAAGATGTGCTTTATGGTTCAAGAAAGAGGTGATTCCTATTTTAATGCCCCTACTTTCGCCAACCTAAAAATTCCCCGCCCTTTGGCGAGCTTGGAAGTCATGGGTCTCTAACAGTTATGCACAAGTTTCAACGATCCCTAAACAACTACATGAAAACTAAAGTGAACAATTTAGTGATAAACGCACTAGTTAAGGAATTGGAAGACACTTAATTATTAAAACTAGATTCATTGGCAACCCAAAATAAATAAAAATGTAACGGAATGCTGTACTTACAGGTTGTTCCAAATCGCCATTTTAATTCTAAATGACGATTGCCACATAAATACAAAAAATCGTCATGGTTACTCTATATGTTTAATGATCGCCCCCTTGGCGAGAGTTGGGGCGTTAAAGTAGAAATCAACCCAAGAAAGACAAACACGGCACACTCATGGATTAGGATGCACATTCGAAACAATATTTAAAACTGTAATGTAAACTGTAGTTTTAGTAGGCGATTTTAAGATAGATTTCGATTCCAAAGATGGTTTTTATAAAATAAGGAAGAAAAATACTGCTCACTCATGAACAATGATCACTTCCAACTAGGAATAAGGAAGAAATAGAGAC
The DNA here is from genome assembly GCA_038373885.1 of Cheiracanthium punctorium. Classification (NCBI taxonomy): domain Eukaryota; kingdom Metazoa; phylum Arthropoda; class Arachnida; order Araneae; family Cheiracanthiidae; genus Cheiracanthium; species Cheiracanthium punctorium. The sequence continues at coordinate 3,504 of JAWZYV010019526.1, forward strand.
GATGCATAAATTATGATACGCTTTTAATATATAGCACTTTGGTGCGTATTTAAAATATGAAAAGGTTTCAGATTTCTTTTTTTTTTCCTTTTAGGTTCACCATCCATCAGCCCTTGGATTTGAAGTAGGCCAAGAAATAAAAGTCAAATACCTTGGTATAAATCCTGATACAGGAAGAATGAGGCTATTGAGGAAGACTTTATATTAAATTGTAAAATCGTCCAAACTTTTTATGCATGTACATAGTATTTATAAAATATTTTTTTAGGACTGCATAGTATGCTTTCTTTTACATTTAATTTACATACAGCATCACCACGGAAAAAAAATTTACTATCCAAAATAATATTAGCTGTACCGGAAAAAAATGTCATTGCTTTACATAAAATTCAAACAAATGAATTTTATTCAATTATTGAATTAACAAACGAGCTGTGCCTAAGCACAGGACTCATAATTTCAAAGCGAGAATTCTATAGATAATATTTTTTTTTTTCCCTCTCAGAGAAGAATGACCACCCTCCTCCTTTTTCCACGTCTACCCTCCTTGGAGTATTATATTCGAAATGTTCTGAAATCTATTTTTAGGTATTTGTGAGCATTGTATTTTAAGGCAAGAATTTTATGAATTATCTCTTTTCTTCTTTGAGATCACACAGGATATCGGAAAAGAACGTTTTGGGTCCCTATCCCCCATGAGTTACAAATTTTGGAAAATGCTCTGTTTTCTAGCGCCTATGTTATAAAACTCACGTACCTGGCAAATTTCGTATTATAAGCTTCTGTAGTTTTGGCTAGGCAAAATATTGACATACGAAAAAACAACAATACTTTCCGGTACACCTAATTATATAAATGTAAGATACAGGGTGTCCCCAAAATAAGTACCAGTTAGTGGAGTTTCAGGTGGTGTAGAGTGTATGCTAATTTCATTCTGAGACTTTGGCATGTAATTGTTGTTGTGTGAGTTTTTCTTGAGGCTTTGACTACAATCTCAAAGAGGGTCTTCTACCCCTGAATATCCATTTAACATTTATTAACAAGCAGGACAATAATGGGACAAAGACAAACATGCATGCCGTGCCAGAATTCAAACACAGACCCAGAGGTTTGGTAGTAGGGCACGCTAGCCACTACACCGCCTGGGCAGCCATCATGTAATTGTAATAAATGGAAGACATTTTGTAAATATTTTCATGAAATTGCCAACCACTGTTGCTGCATCCAGTATCACCACCTGTCCATAAGATTCTGTACTAGCATAATAGAATGTTCCTAAAGAAATTCCTGAATGACTCATTTGCTTCCCACAAGAATTTTTTTTTTTTAATTACTCTGTTCATTTTTTAAAAACAGGTTCTGCTTTTTGAGACAGTGTAAATCATTTATACCTATTACATATATAGATTATAAAGTATGTTCCAATACATGCAAGTGGCGTTAAAATTTTTGTAAGAAACCTAAAAAGTAATGAAAACAATGTATTGCTCAAGATGTACTAAAGTCCCGTGTTTGTCAGCAAATATTAACAAATTTGTAGATTTTTATGAGTTCAGAAAATTTTAGCATTTCATTCAATTCACGTGTTTTTTTTTTTTTTTTTTAACTTGATAACGGTAAATTATGCCTACCTGTGTGAAATCATAATATCCATAGGATGTTTAGTTTTCTGTTATAGGCGGTGCTGTTCCTATGAACAAGTAATTTTTAAAAAAATTGCGATAGTTACATCATTGATTAGAAGTCATTAATATTAAAAAGCTAAAAGTACACAAATCCTTTAAAAAGCACCTTCAGTGACTCATCCACCACCATCCTTAGCTGTTATATCATTTAACCCTTTGAGGCGCAACCCTTTCCCAATGCTGAAAAAAGGGCAGACGATCGAAATGTTCATCTCGTGCCACAGATCGAGAGACCCTTTTTTGACGCAGCTGGCTGGGCACGGGCACAGCCCTAGTAGTTCAGTCGAGCGTTGTCAATGGCTGCCCTTTTTCAGCATTGGGCAATTGATAGAGCTGTTCTCGCATTCTTCCATTTTTCAGCAGATGTCAGCGCTGTTAAAAATAATCGTGACCCTTTTTTTACGGGGAATGACGTGCTAAAAAGTAAAGGATTCTCGTGGAGCTATGTCACCCGCAACTATTTTTATAGAAATCCAATCTATTCTTCGTGACTGGCAACTGTCAAAACGTCAGAGTTCGGTGTTCCTAGAACAGGAACACTGCGTGTTAAAGGGTTAAAATGAAAAGATTTTTGCTACTTTGCGACTTCATCTTAACGAGGTTCGACTCTGTATATACAAGGTCCCATAACTTTTGGTACGAAATCTAAGGAGAGATAGGGTACATAATAACGAATCGGAATCATATAAGAATGTGGTGTGAAAAGCACCGTTTTCAATTACCTGATAATAATCACTTTGGGAGAATTGTTCATTTAATTTCTTAACTAAGTTTCATCCATGAGAAATGAAATAGAATTTTTAGGCACATGTTTTCTGTGGAAGATAGATTAGTTTTTTCCAAACAATGGTCATGAAGATCATTATTATTTCAGCACTTGTTCCAAAGTAATTATTGACAGCTACATGAAGACGTTTCTGACCCCACATTCCTATGTGATTCTTATTCCCTATTATGTGCCCTACCACCCCTTAAGTTTTGTACCAATAGTAATAGAACATGCTATGCTACACTAAATATCCCTTAAAGGTGGTAATGAGCTTTAATTCTTTATCTATTAGAGATAAGTGGGCAATGTACATTTGAAAATTGTTCAAAATAAGGTAGGAAAAAATCCTCTCGTTAATTTTCAAAAAGTGACCCTTTTTAGATTTGTGTATGACCCCCTTCTCTATTAGTAAAATGTATGTAATTCATAAAATCACGTAAAAATCAATTGCTAGTTAATATTTTTGAAATTCATGTTGTTTAGATTCTTAACCCTAAATTCTTGTAACAAATATTCAAATTTTATTATTGTATCCGGTTAGAAAATGCAAATTCGCAGCCATCAATTCTTAGTTTATTTTCTTGAAATTAAAACGTTGTTTAGATTCTTAACAGTAAAGTAAGTTGTTTTTTATATAAAAATTATGGGACTGTTTTTGTTTTGACGCATGATAAAGCTGTCGTTGAAAATGTATGTTTTATGTTAGAGTAATAAAGGCTTTATTTAAATCCCAGAAATTGGTTTGCTTTTTTTTTTTTGAGGAAGCAAAAAATCTTACTTTAACACTAAATTATTTTAACAAATATTCAAATTTTATTAGTGTCTCCAGTTGGAAAACACGTTTGGAAGTGCAATTTAGGTGCCACTTTTTTTCCTTGGCGCTGTCAAAGACAGCATTTCTGGCACCAAAAATCAAGGTAGGATATATATTGAAGGTGCACGATTCATTTTTCTTAACTCATTGAGAACCAGCACACAGAGAAAAAAAATTGTGGAATCGAATACTCTAAAACAGAGCATCACCATCAGTCTGCAAATTTTTAGAAGCTAAGCCTAATTTTATGGAAAAGATCGTGTAAAATCAGCATTTCAGTATAATGACTCAAAATTTTCAAGTTATAAAGAACGTTACCTTTTGGCACCATCTAGTAGTATTGAAAAATATAAAAAGATCGGTAGATTTTCAAATGTCTCATCTGCGACACTGGGCTATTAAGAGTGGAATCGTTATGTTGCACATACGGGATGCTGGTCATGAACAGGGTTAAGTGGTATTAAAAGTTGAACATTTTTAGAAAATTACTGCAGCTTTGGCACTTAAAATTTCTAGTTGAGAGGTTGTGCAGTAGATATATAGATAATATATAGATTTTTTTCCTTCTTGTGCATGTTTTTGTTTTCCATCAGGTTGCTTTTAAAGATATTTACTAATTTTATTTCAGTTCTTGTTAATTTATTTACTCAATTTACTGTCGTTTCATTTCCAAAAATGATATTTCTTAAAAATTGTAGGAATAGAATAATGTGTCTATTAATAAAATCTTTCAAAATGCTAAGCAGATATTTGTACTTTTTTTTTTTTAAATTTTAAAAGGTAATCCTAGTAAAACTAGTGTGCTTTTCGTGTCTGCAAAACTAAAAAAATTCTTAAAACTGCAAAATGTGTCACTTTAAAAAAAAAAAAAAATAAATAAAAAAGTATGCTCCATAGATAAGATTTTCTTTTTCCCTGAAAGTCATAAACAGCACATTTTTTATTTCAGTGTACACCTTATAATTAATCAAACTGAATTCTTTTAGACAGTGACGCAAATATTTTACTTTGTGTACCAAAACCGTATGGCAGATACATTCTATAGTACTGGGCCAAATAATTTGACACGTGTGTAGAAACAAAAAACAAAAAAATAATAATAATAAGTTATCCTTGCAATAAATTTATTTTATGGATATAAATCAATGTAATACAAATAAAGTTTGTGCAATTGAAGTGCCGGTAATAAAATGTTTTGTTTCATCAAATATGTCTTGCTATAAATTTAAAGCCCAGAGAAATGGTTTTAGTTGAAATGAGTCCAATAATTATGCAAAACTTTTATGTCCTCTTTATCATAATCATGACTAAAAAATTCTTTAGTGCTGCCACCTATGATCAAGTTTTTCAGTAAAATGTGCAAACTTAGAATTTAAATAAAAAAGCTTTCGGATCGCAGTCGGAAATTTTTGCTTTTTTGATACATGCAGTCTGTTGACTATGCACGCAAAATTATGGCATTATGCTGATGTTAATAATTCAAAAACGAAAGCATTGGACAAGCTAGGTTCCCATAGAGATTAGTTTGCTTGAACATTTAATATTTTCTCCCCCTCCCCAGAACCATACTGCTTAGTGCTGTCATCTATCTTCAAATTAAAAAACTAAAATATAAAACATTTGGATTTTTATGTACTTAGCAAAAGTATTTTTTTCTTTTTTAACTTAATTGCTATTTATTTTATCTTTTTTTTCTATCTCTAAATACCCCTTTAGAACTGCAGTCTGAAAAAAGATGTAATTTTGGTACATAAATACAAATAAACTTAAAAGACTGAAAATGTTTAGGACACCTTCTCACAAACTTTCGGAAAAAGATTTTTCGAAATGCGTCACTGTCTGAAAAATTTCACTGTGCAATTTCATATTTAAGATTTTTTCAGAGAGTCGCATTAAACATTCGTTTTTTTTTTTTTTTTTTTTTTTAAAGTGTGTAGTGCAGATTATGAAGAATCGTACAGATTTTTTTTCCCCTATTGCAATTTGTGTATCAAGAGCATGAGGCAAATTTAGTTTCTCAAATTTATAGCCTTAATTTAGAAACTGCTTTTCAGTTTGAATTTGGGTGAATTTCGAGGGAAGTCCTGAAATTAATAAACAGGATGCAGATATATACACATGTATTGAAAATTTAAAAATACATAAATATATTTATTTTGCTGTTTTGTTCTCTCTTCTAAAGTATAAGGATCTGTTGGACTAATAAAAACTTTGTAATATCATTCTCCTACAAAGTTTTTGGCTTTAACTTAAAGAAATGTGTCGTACAGCTTTAGTATGGTCCCTTTGGCGCGATTTATTTTTGGCGACGTTTTTGGCGCGATAACGGCGCCAATATGGTAACCCCTCACCCCTTTGCCAGTATTTCGCGCGGGAGCTTCGAGTTGTGGAACCGCCATTACGCTTTATGGTTTTATTTTAATGGCTTTATTTTAGATTAAATTTTATTATTTAATTATTACTGAAATTTAAAATGGATATTCAGGTTCATACTGACTGTTTATATGCAGTTTTGTATGAATAAACATTCTTTTGATAGTACGTTTCAGGTTAATATGTTCGTTCCCGATTGTTTATTTGTTAAGGGTAGAAGCAACAAATAATAACGTTATTAATATTTGATACAGTGAAATAATTTTAGATATTTTGATTCTATTATTTCCATATTGTAATAACTTAGGGATTTAAATCAAGATATGTGATAAGCATTGTTTGTTTTTATTTATTATTACTTTTGTTTATTTGTTAATGCTAGGAGCAACAAATAATTCCGTTATTAATATAATATTTGATATTTTGATTTTATTATTTCAATATTGAAACAATTTAGCGATTTTAATTAAGGTATGAGATAAGCATTGTTCGTTATGATTTGAATTAGTTCTTTATTTTGCTTACGTAGTCTTTTGTCAGAATGCTAAAATGTATTTTAATTTTTTTGTCTTTTTTATTTGTTATTTTTGTGAGGTATTGCCTTTAGAATATTATTTGTTTGCATTGTTTAATTTAATCTACTCAAAAGAGAAAGGGGGGGGTTGAGGGGGGGCAGAGCCCCCCCTCACACAAAAAGAAAAGTTATTAAATTTTATTAAACCGAATCTATATGTACATGTAAGCTTGTTATCTGTTTAATTTTTTTTCATAAAAATATTTAAAAGCCATTAAAATAAATCATAGCAAAATTAACGGCGACGATCAACTATCTCGGAACCAGCACCATCCGATCCGCCATATTGTTTACAATTGGCATCGGCAAGGCAAACTTGGGTTGGCGACAAGATTTTGTCGCCAAATCAAAAAATCGCCAAAAAGGGACCATACTAAAGCTGTTCCAAATGTGTTATCAACACTCTGATTAAATCAAGACATTTAGGGACAATTTCTATGGGAATTTTATAATGTTATATTTGTAAAAATTCTCTAAATATACCCATAATATCGTAAACTGTTTTCTGAGTATTAGATCATCAAGTGTTTATAAAAACAAATGCGAGATTTATTATTATTATTCATGCACAATATAAAATGTAATTAATATTGAACTACTGATATTTTATTTTGCTAAATATACTAAATTTTACAGGAAAAAATTCTGTAAAATTATTCTATTAAACAGGTAAAATTATTCTATTAAAAAAAGACATTTTATTTTTGGATAAATGTAGAAACTTAATTTTATCTCAAAGCAATAAATCTACTCATTATAAATGTGGAAATTTTGAAAAACGCTTATTTTACTGAAACAAAATGTACAAAAGTAAAATTTTAGTCTTAACCAATTTAGAATGTTTTGAGAGGAGCTAATTTAAAGAAAAAATATCATTTTATATATCCAAAGTTAATAAAGCAGAAACTTTAGCAATCTCTTTTTAAGGTGCGTGTGTGTGGGGGGGGGGGGGCTGAAGCCTCCTATCCCTTCCAGTGGATCTGCTACACTGCTTGAAAGAAACAGGGTGCTAAATTAAAATTGTACAGAGGATTCTGAGAGACCTTTCATCCAAAAGTGCAAAGTAAACACTGTGTGCTATGTGTGCCTTGTAAGGTTTTGCAATGCTTTAGCTACAATCTCTTTTCGCCCCACCAGTGGCTGAGAGATTCTGCTCTCGAAGCTGGAGGTGCGAGGTTCAAACCCCAGTCATGCCTGTCGACCTAGCGATTCTGAGTTTTCTGTGGTTTTCTCTGAAACTTATGGGCTAGGATCCCTAAGAAAATCCCCCGCGGAGGACATTCCCCCTACAAAATACATCTCATCTCCTTCACAGCTTTGCACCTCTCAGTACTTCAAAGCAGGTTTCTACGGACCTGGAAAGTCAGGGAAATGAGTTTTGGTCAGGGAAAGTCAGGGATTTAGGAAAAAAGTCAGGGAAATTAGCAGAAATTGAAGAAAGGTCAGGGAAATGCAAGAAAAATTGAATTTTGCAGTAAAATCAAGAAAATATTTGCTGTTTGAATCTAAGTATAGAAATTGTTTTATTTTCATTTTCTCATTCAACCTTATAAATAATTTTAAAATGCGTTCTTTATGAGCCTATCTTGTGCAGTTGAAATAGGCTTAATTTTATCCTAAATTATTATCAAACATGGTTTTTGTTAGAATCCAGTGATGTCAAATGAGATTCTTGTATATATTAATTTTATTATTATTATTATTATTATTTCTAAAAAAGGGGGTCAAAATATAAAAAAAATTATTAACTATAGGATGGAATGTTAAAAATAGAAACTAGGATGGAATGTTAAAAATAGATGAATTTCTTAGACAAAAATTTAACAATTTTACACTTGGTCATTTCTGTATTAATTATGGTCAATGATGCAGCCAGAATTTATTATCAGGGGGGAGGGGTCCAACAGGATGTAAGAACCCCCCCCCACACACACACACACACACACACCTCTTCAGGAGGAGGCTACTCCATGACTATGTTAAGAAAAAAATTCCTCTCGTAAATTTTTAGTTTGTATAGGACCCCTGTACAAAGAAACTTCTCTCCAGGATCTAATTTTCCATTAGGCCACAACCTAGAGCCCTGGAATATTGGGTCATATCTCCAAAATTATCGTTTAAAACAAGTCTAATTCTTTTTTTTTTACATTTTAAAAAATAACACAATAAAGTTAATGCAAAGTGACTTTGTTTTATTGTGTTTATTTGTGTTAATGCTCCATGCTTTTCCATTTCAAAATAGATAATACTTGGTAAAAAGGTACTTTCAAAATAAATTTTTGGGTGTGGGGGGCCAATTTTGCAAATTTCACATCGACATTAGGGATCCTCCATCCCAAGTTAGGCCTAGAGTTAATTTTTTTCTAAATTGGGCCCGCCTGCCTTACGAAAATTTTTTATTATCTTAATATAATTTTTTTCATTGTTCAGAAATTTCACTTCTTTATACATTATATACTGTATTTTATAATTTTAATACTACCTAGACTGATTGTTTGACTAATTTTAATTCTGGCAAGCATTTGCTCAATTCTGTCGGAGGAGCTTTGTTTTAAAAATTTCCTGTTTGAGTCTAGCTTGTATTTCCCTTTCAAAGTTGGTACAGGACTTTCGCTTACTGAAAAACTACAGAAACTTTACTGTAATTAATAAACCTGAAATTGGTGGACTCGTGGGCCCTAGTTTTCATATCAATAATCAGACCCTGCTCATAATGAAACTGACTAGACTCATCCAAACCCACTGGACCACCCCTTTGCTGGGCCACTGATTATGATAACTATTTAGTTACTGATTGTTAGCAAGGTTGGGAAAAAACCAGTTTTTTTAGTTTAAACTTTTTTTTAAACCAGGTTTTTGAAAGAATCCTTTTTATAATTATATTTAGACATATTTATAGATAAAATTATTTATAAAATCTTCAAATAACAATTAATATTCCTTCTGAAAATAATTTAATCTAAGTTAATAAATAATTGTTGCTACTTGAATAGACATTCAAATCATTCAAATTTAATATTTTGTTTAGAGATACTCTTTTTTTAACTTAATGCATATAATATATTACAATAGTAATTGTTTACTAGATAATAAAAGGAATATTGCTCTTAGGTTCATCAGTAATAATGGTGATAAATTCTTGAAAGTGATTTTTTTAAGTTTTAGAAATAAGTTGTTAAAACACAAAACCTCGATTTTAAAATAAATTTAAAATGCAGCCTATAATTTAAGTTTAATAACTATAAAACATTAGGCTATCTATTAGATTAATATAAAATCTTATTGTTGATACTTAAAGGATAATTTAAAAATGTATCAGTACTTATTCTGCTATTTGTAGTATTTGTATAATTTTTCATTTACAAAAACATCACTTAGTCACTATACCAAGAATGTAGATATTTCATTTAGTGTTTTCTTGAAAAATAATAGAAAGAAAAGTAGTTTCTTATTCCTTTATTCCATTTAAAAATAATTTCAGGATTTAACATTTTGAACAAAAAAAAAAAAACAAGTTTTACAGCTTTTCTAAACCCAGTCTGCTACGCAATTACACAAGAGCAATATGATGTAACTGTAACTATAAAAAGGCTGTTGCAAATTGCTGTGGAAATGAGTTGAGTTGTTCAGTTAGAAGTTATAACATTACAAAAAATTGAATTACAGCATTTAAAAAAAAAGTTTTTTTTTTTTTCCTTCAAAGCAAAAACCATTTGGTTTAAACAGGGTTTCTACAGATTTCACAGCTTTTGCTTCCCTGACATCTATCAAGCATTTCCCTGACTTTTTATCTAGCATGCTTTCCCGAATTTTGCATTTCTATTTTTAATATTACATCCTTTAATTAATAACTTTTTATATATTTTGCCCTTTTTTTACAAATAATAATAATAAAATCAATATACACAAAAATATTATTTGACATCACTGGATTCTAACAAAAACCATGTTTGATAATAATTTAGGATAAAATTAAGAATATTTCAACTGAACAAGATATGTTAATAAAGGACACATTTAAAAATTATTTATAAGGTTAAATAAGAAAATGAAAATAAAACAATTTCTACAATTAGGTTCAAACAGGAAGTATTTTCTTGATTTTGCCGCAAAATTCAAATATTCTTGCATTTCCCTGACCTTTCTTCAATTTCTTCAAATTTCCCTGACCAAAACTCATTTCCCTGACTTTCCAGGTCTGTAGAAACCCTGTTAAATCAATTTACAACACCCTCCTAGTGACAGTTTGCAGCTGGATAACTTGGGCAGAAGATTCTACTGTTTTCTTTCATTGAGAATGCTGTCTCAATGAAAGAAAACATTAGAATCCAGACAAGGTTTCTGTTTCATTGAGAATTCTGTCTTACATATTTCCAACACATCAAGTTACTCAGTACTTGTAGATTATAGTGACCACTAAGCTTGCTAGGCGAGGTAAGGATCATGCCAAGATCGCAGCTATGCTTTTGCGAGATTTCGCCACTACTATCGTGGCATAATATCTTGGTTGCTTAGTGATTCAATTTTTAGTGGCCATTATAAAACACAAATACTGTTTCTTTAATGTGATTGGGAGTTGGAGATACATATTCATTTTTTTTTTCTTCCCTTCTAACAAAATGCTGTCTCAATATTTCGAACATAGTTCTCATCGTATAAGTATGAGCAGGTCCCATTCAAGCTTCCTTTAACCCTTTAATGCACAAGCATTTCCACATCTGTATAAAAGAACAACTTTATATAGTGCCACAAACCGAAAAAATACACCCATTCCCATCTCTTGAGTTAACTACCAGCAACTTAGTGGTCTATCAAATCGCTCATCGTGTGCTAAAGAGCTAAAGGTCCTTTTTTGACTCTGTCTGTTGTGTCAATAAAGGATTTAAGCTTGTAATATGCAATGGGTGATTCGATTGACTGCCATTTTATTGTAGTTAATTCAAGATGGCAATGTGCATACTTTTTTGGACATGCGGCCATTTAACCCTATTTTTTGCAACCAGCAGCGAAAGTGCTGAAATAAGGTGGTTTCATAGTGCAACCACCGGGTACATCAAAGGGTTAACAAGGAAATGTTATCATGTACATCTTTCACACAAGGCTTCTCTTGTGTAAGGGTACAACAATGCCTATTCAATTGTCTCTCTTCAAAAAAAGCTTTTTGACACATGTCACACCTGTAACAATTTCTCTTTTGTGTGGGTACGAAGATGATTTGATCGACTGCCATTTTGTTTGTAGTTAATTCGAGATGGCAATGGGCATACTTTTTTGTAGATGCGACCATTTAACCCTATTTTTTGCAACCAGCAGTGAAAGTGCTAAAATAAGGTGGTTTCAAAGTGCAACCACCGGGCACATCAAAGGGTTAACAAGGAAATGTTATCATGTGCATCTTTCACACAAGGCTTCTCTTGCATAAGGGTACAACAATGCCTATTCAATTGTCTCTCTTCAAAAAAAGCTTTTTGACACATGTCACACCTGTAACAATTTCTATTTTGTGTGGGTACGAAGATGTCTAAAAAAGCCTCCCATATCGGAAAATGCTTTCTTGCATATATCACATATGTGAGGTTTTATTCCTTGTATGAATACGATAGTGTACACGCAATGAATCTTTGGATGAGAGTATTTTGTGGCACGTGTCACACACATAAGGGTCCCCCCCTCCTGTGTGGGTGCGAAGATGATTTCTGAAGCTTTTTCTCACGCTGAATGCCTTCTGACATACGTCGCACACATACGGTTTCTCTCCCGTGTGGATACGAAGGTGCTTAGTCAATTCTCCTTTCAAACTGAATGCTTTGTGACACGTGTCACAAACGTGGGGTTTCTCTCCCGTGTGGGTAAGAGCATGAATTTTCAAGCTTTCTTTCACAGTGAATGTCTTCTTGCATGTGTCACACGCGTACGGTTTCTCTCCCGTGTGGATGCGAAGATGTATGCGATAGCTGTTCGACTCGGCGAATGCTTTCTTGCATATGTCGCACGCGTACGGTTTTTCTCCCGTGTGGATACGAAGATGCCTGTCCAACTTGTCCTTGAAACCGAATGCCTTTCGACAGACACCGCATGCGTACGGTCTCTCTCCCGTGTGGGTACGGAGATGAGCATTCAAATTTCTTTTCTGTGAGAATGCTCTGTGACACACGTCGCACGCGTGAGGTTTCTCTCCCGTGTGGGAGAGGAGGTGCCTGTTCAAATCTCCTTTCTTGTAGAACGCTTTGTGACACGTGTCGCACACGTGCGTTTTCTCCTCCGTGTGGATGCGAAGGTGACCCTTGAAGGTTCGGTACTCGAAGAATGCCTTCTTGCACACGTTGCACGCGAAAGATTTCTCCCTTTCGGTGTGGATGCGGAGGTGCTTATTCAATTCTCCTTTCAAGCGGAACGCTTTGTGACACATGTCGCACACGTGGGGTTTCTCATCCGCGTGGGTAACAAGGTGCTGTTTCAAGTTCCTTTTCTGGGAGAATGTTTTGTTGCATTGGTGACACGCATGAGCTTGTTCATCTGTGCCAACACACAAATCGCTCTCGCTTCCGTGACTACTAGAATCGACCTTCAGATGTGGATTCTGAGGCAATGTCGGGCGAGAATCACGAATGCAGGTTTTGACATCCATGCGGAGTGAAATCACAATTCACAAAAAATGGATGAGTAGCAGTGATACTCCAACCAACACTGGATAAGTAGATATTCCCCCGTTTGTCCTGCAATTATTTGCTCAATGTCAGTGCAAAATATCTTGCATAATTCTTCTTAGAACAGAATGCACTGGTATTGTCAGTCTACAATAATACCTGGTAAATGCTGAGCAATTTCAAGACCAAGACAAGAAATGAAAATTTTCTTATCTTGAAGAAAGGCTCAACTTCTTTGAAATATGTCAAGTAGTTTCCAAATTATGTGGTTTATTAATTCATTTCAGCTCCAATTTTAAAAAACTGACTTCTCTGCATTTTAAAAACATTCATCAGCACAGTAGAGTAATGTAATCTGTAAGGAAAATAAAAAAAACTAATAAGCATAGGTTAAGTCAAAATGAACGACACCTGTTTCATAGGCGTACTACACAAAATGAAATCAATGTATTCATTCAAAATATACATACATGCAGCGGTACTGTAACATAATCACTGCTTATTATGCTCCAGTGCGGAAAAAAGACATTAACTATCAACACACCTTTATGTGGCTGAACTTGACTTGATTTTCAAAAGAATATTCTTGAAAGAAGAATTTTAAAAGAAAGATATGATCTCTCTATTTCACATCAGTTTTAGAGAATATTTGATTTGTTTTTCTTTTGTATAGAATCATTGATTTTTCTTTCCTTGATTAAAATTTTTTTTCAATATTTTATTAGAAAAAAACTAAATGATTTCAAACACAATTAAAATTTATTTTTTATTGATTAAATTTTTTTCAATTTTCTTCTTTTTTTAAGAGAAACTAAAGAAAAGATTTCTTTAAGAAAAACTTAAAGATTTCAAACATATATATATACAATGCATAAAAAAATACTAAAGTATATAATTTGAAAATCTTATGCTGTTTGATACAGTAGAGTACACAAGTTGAAATCTAAACACCATCAGATATAGAATAAGTAAGTTTACAGAACTATTCTTTTTTCTAAAAAAATTGTTATTGATGGAAAAGCTGCATAACCACATGTTCATGGTGGAGTTTGTAATAACTGTACAGTGGCCACCACTTAATTGGATCGCATTTGTGCCATCTATTTTTGATCCAATAAAGTGGCTGCTTTGATTGAGGCTTCAAATAGAGTGATTTCGTTCCGTTTTCTGTGATTTGATTTGATAAAGCGGCTGATCCAATTAAACGGTGGACACTGTATTATAAAATCTTCCAAGTAGATCTAGAAATTTTGGGACTGGGGCAAAACCCCTATTTTTTTCTGAGAATATAAACCTAAACCTACAAATTAGATCTAGAATCTGAAACATGCCAACAAGTGCATTTTTGATAAGGGGGGGGGCAGCATTTGGTTATATAATTGACAAACAGTAGATAACATTTTTCGGTACTTATGTATTATCCTGGCGGTCCGCCAAAACGAGCAATTTTTCACCAATATAAATGCTGGGAAGATGAAATTATGGATGGTTCAGGATATGATTGGCAACATTCAGGATATGATTTAGGATACGATTGGCTCATTTTACGAAAAATTAATTTGGCGAAAATGACCGCCGGCATAATACGTAAGTACCCACTTTTCTTTTTGCCTTATTCATTTGGCTGCGAATTTTATAATAACTCTTCTTTAGTTTTCAAATAGTGAGTACTCAATCTTTAAAAAAGTCTTAGATTTAGTTGTATCAAGTGGTTAGGAATTATATGTACATCATTTAAAAATAATTTTGATAAAATACTTGCAATTTGATGTAAGTTTTATCATGTACAAGGTTCTGTATATATATTTTCTTTTTGGAGGAGGGGGGTCGTAAATACCTACCCTGGGGGTTAAAAATCCTGTCGGTGGCCTTGACTCGGACCAAAATGACAAAGCAGTAAGACTTAATGGAATTTATAAATATCAACATTCAACGGAGAGATCTAGCGTAAACCGATATTTGTAAAAGATTCAGTCACCTGCACTACACAATGAAACCCGACTCGTCATAAGATGTTCATTTTTCATCATACATTTTATAGATCACAAAATATATATATAAATGATGAATAAGAAAACAAAAACAGAATAGAATAACAGTTTGAATCTCTTGCTTTGATCTCTCGATTATGAAACCGTTGTTTACAAGCAGGTTTGTGTTTAGCAACGTGAATCGTTCACCACGAAGAATGTGTGAATTCAAAAGGATGCAGAAGTGAAACTGTGTTTGTTAACGTCACTCAATCATAATTGCTAGGTTGCTGAAATGCTCTATAACTTTATATAAAGTTTTATTTTGTGTCCATTTAAGAGCTGACACCGAATGAACTGATGCAGAAGCAGGTTGAATCAGTCTTTTACATTTCCTCCAAGATCGTTTCGGCAAACAAACGCAGAGATTCGGCAGAGTAACTGAAATCGTTCTTAAACTCCATGGAAACTAGGAGCACTTTTATCCTTGTCCATTTTTTTCAGGAGTATAACTTGATGAGTTTACGAACATAGTTGCCAGATATTTCGACAAAATTTTCTTCATAATAAAAATGAAACCTGTGGAATGATTCACTTACATGTAAACAACGTTTAATCTAAATTTGCCGAATTTTTACTGGTTTAGTCACTTTTATGTAAAAATTGATCATTTTAAAATGTTATGATCTTGAAAATGTATGTTGGAAAACGAAAGTTTTCGATGAATAGGCTTTCACTGTGAAGTTACAGGTAACTGCACCTTTTTACAACCATTAACTTGTCAGGGTTGCAAGCAAACGTGGAAAAGTTTGAATTTTAAGAACTCGCCTTCATATCTCATAATTTTAATGCTTAAAAATTATACGTTCCTCTACTGTACAGTCACGTTTTTCAATTAATGCGTAGAAATCGCCCTTAGGATAGGAAAATATCTTAGAAAATGTATTAGCATTCTAAAAAAAAAAGCTCTATTGAATTGCTTCCTGTTTCTATATCAGACCAGGATTGCAAGATGAGTAGCGGCAATTCTAGTCAAGGATGATTAAAGTTTACCCAAAATTAACCAACCGTTGCTGTAGTTAAAAGTTGATTCATTTTAAGCTAAAATTTTCTTTTTTTGTGAAATAAATTATTACAGTGGGACTGAATTATATTGTATAATTAATTGGTAAAATCATACAAGCCGGTGCGCACCCCATGTAAACACGGCGAAAGCCATTTTGCACGATCAGCAAAGTATTTTAACACATTTTTGCACATATATTCCACTTACAAAAACATTAAAACAAAATACACCGTCCATATTTAACCAAAAGAACGTCTGCAAATTCAGTAACAGGCATTTTAAAATGAGCAAACAGTGGACCGTTTTTAACTAAAAGAAATACAGTGGATTAAGCAACTTAGTTGTACAGTTATGTAAACTATGCAACCAGTGGACCGGCTTTAACTAAAAAAAACCTCAGTGGATTCAGCAACCTAGTTGTACAGCTATGCAAACTATGCAACCAGTGGACCGTTTTTAACTAAAAAAACCTCAGTGGATTCAGCAACCTAGTTGTACAGCTAATGTAAACTGGGCAAACACTGGCCCGTTTTCAACTCAAAAAAACATCGGTGGATTAAACAACCTAGTTGTACACCTCTTATAAAGTCAGTATTTTTAGAATAGCACGTAAATAACACTTACGAAAACATAAACACATCAAATATCAATTTAAAATTCACATTAAAAACCTTAAACATTGCAAAGATTCGTTAAAAAAGAGCACTTACCTTTATATTTTTTTTAATAACCGCTCAGAAATGTCCCCAACACCCACCGGCTTATAACGTAACACCAGCATGCTTTCTTTTATTTAGCTTTATATCACACTATATTTCTAACAAACACGCAGAAATTCATTTCATATATTAACATAACATATTTCATTCCCTTCCATCAATAACAGAAACAATTTCAAATTCCCAAACCTGACGAAACACTTATTCTTTATGGTTGCCAGTCACAACTACCACCGGCAGGTAACTTCACTTTGGGGGTGCATCGCTCACTTTAGGATTTGTAAACAAAAACATCGATATGTAAACAATGCACCGTATATGGAATATAGTCCAATTACAGTTGAACGCCAGAAATCCGCCGACCTAAAATCTGCAAACGTCCGAAATCCGCACACCTTCTCTGATATAAATAATGAAATTCGCAGTATTCCACCAATGAAGAAATTGTTGAAAAGTTTCTTGAATCCAGATAAATATGATTCTGATGATGATCTAAAACTTGGATAATAATAATAATAATAAAATCCATTTGATAAAAGTTGAAAGTTAAGAAAAGAATACCCTAAATTTTTACAACAGCTAGGTTCTATAACAAAACAAAAATTAATCATAATTCTGTTTAAATATTCTGATGAAAATATGCAGTTTAAACAGTTATTGTTTAAACTGCATATTTAAACAGTTATACAATTTGCAAAATTAAATAAATAAAAGAAACAAACAAACAAAGTAGAAAAAAAATATTTTAAAACAAATCATGTTTTCAAAATTAGAGAAAGGAAATTTTGAAACCATTTGCTTTGCTAGTCTTCATGTAATTTCTTTTTTCTCCTATGCTTTTGTATTTAAAGTGAAAATATAAATGAAATACTTTTGACTGTGTTTTTATTTCATTGTAATTGTATTCTCCTCTATTCAAGTCTGAAATGTAATAGGATTTATCTTTTATGGCCTGAAATCTGCAAAATCCTAAAATCCGCACAAGCCTTGGTCCCAAGCTGTGCGGATTTCTGGCTCTCTACTGTAATTAGTTATCCTATAAGTATACTAGATTAATGAAATAAGTTGAATTAGTTATGACTGATTGGATTTCTGAGATAAATGAAATAGGGAAGACAGGGGCGTAGCCAAGGGGGGGTTAGGGGGTCATAACCCGCCCCCATGAGGAATGTTTTGCCATACAAAATGTACATTATCACACACACGTATACATATGTATGAGTTGTAGTAGTCGTAACCCCCCTCATGGAAAATTTCTGGCTACGCCCCTGTAGCAGTACTTACTGGAGGGACATAGCCAGGGAACTTGGGCACCACCCAAAATTTTGGATTTTTGTTAATTGGGTGTCAATAAATAAAGCATTTTTGGGAGAAATTCTATCTTTTTCACCTTTTGGGACCCCCCCCCCCCCACACACACAAAAAAAAAAAAAAAATCTTTTGCTATGTCCCTGACTTTATTAAATTCTAGGTCATTAATGTGTTTATTTTTTTTTCATTTTTTTAACTTTACATTTTGTAATACCTGTGAAACTTCCTATTTCTTGCATCTCTTCAAAATGGACTTTAATTTCATAAATGCCTGGGATTTCTTTAAAATCTCTAAATCTCTGTCTAGTTTGCATTTAAAAATGTTTTTATAAGGTTTGGGATTTTTATACCTTTATTTTAAATAATTTAATTTGCTATATATTTTGGCAGAAAAGTATCGTGTAAGTGAAATTGTATTTTTACTTTCCAAACATGTACTATAAGGAAAGTATTGTAATCCTGAAAGATTTTGACTGAAATTTTGATGTACGTACTTATGCCTTTTGAGGTCTTCCGAAGTCATTTATGCTAGTTTTATGTGTGTGTGTATGTGTTTTGTATGTATGTGAGTAAACATGATAGTTCCTAAAACGATTCATTCAATTTTGCTTTAATTTACCATGCATATTTTAGACTACCCTTGTACAACCAGTATTGATTTTGGTGTGTATGGTTTTTTTATGGGGCTACAAAAAAAATCTTTTGCATTACAGCCTATGGACTGAAATTCTTGAAAGTGCACTATCATCTGAACCATATATATACGGGCAATCCCCAGCCTTCAAATTGGGTGTGGCCAGTCCCGGCTTTCGATCCAGATTGCAGAATCTTATAAAACCCATTTAAATGATTCAAAATCCCATATAAATTCCAATTATATGCCCGTGACTTCGCTGACATCCTAAAGTTTGGACCGCAACTTTCCAAATGTTGCCCATACCTGGTCTAAACCGTGCATTAATTAAGTACAAGTTTGGTGTGTAACAGGTCATGTTCACATAAGCTGCATAGATTTT
>JAWZYV010019527.1:0-23625 GCA_038373885.1 Cheiracanthium punctorium
TCTGTCCCACTCTTCCAGAAGGGCTATTTTCCAGTATTCGGATAGTATATGTGGGGTGGTGGGCGGCCAGCACTTCGTGTAATCTAGATTGTCCCAAAACATGTTTTATTGGGTTCAAGTCCGGAGAATACGTTGGGTCCATTCCAGGTCTGAGAATCTCATCCCTTTATCGGATGCCGGTCAGAGCTCCATTCCGAACAATGTAAGATGGGTGCGCCCATCAGTGGAGATGAGTTCCTGATGTGGTCTTTGCAGATGAGTTCTTACAAACTGTGATACTAATGCAGGATTAATTTATACTTCTAGGTTACATAAAAAATTAATAATACATTTTTTATTCTGGTTTAAAAACTTGTTATAAACTGTATTGTAGGAAGTTACATGCAAACTCCTTAGCTAACGCCGTTACATCATGTGTGGCGCGGCAGTCGCCTAGCAAGCATAACATGTTCCTTTCCTACTGCGTAATCGAGAGAGACGTTAACCGCAGCCGACGAGAGAAGACGTCTCCGTCGCTCAGTCTATCTAAGTGTTTGTAATTAATTATCCGTGTGTAATTGTTGTTTAATAAAGTACCTTGTTTGTTAATATGGTCGTAGCCTTTTCCCCATATTTTGGGGGCTCGACCGTCCTCTCACACTCCAGAGAATTCCTCTAGACATCAACAAGCCAGTGTATTCCCTAATAGACGATAGCTTCAGAAGCTCTTTTATTGACGAATGCAATTTGACGAATTTAAATACATGGTTTGAGGTGTGGATTAACTGCTGGACTGCTCCCCATTTCAAGTAGGCTAGATTTTTGTTTTAATTTAGATCGTTATTATCCTTTTAAACAATTGTGCAGAATTTCTCTAGTTTTTATTTACATTCAGAAACTGTATTCTTTTTCAAAATGTCGTTAAAACTAGGAGACATACATTTAATAGCAAACTCATTGAAATTTGGCAAAACTCAAACTGTTAAAGCATTAAACACCATACTTGGTTTTAAAGAATTTGATCGTTCTTCCCGTACCAAAATACGTAATTTCTCTTCCTTCCCAATCGAATTAGATCTAGAAAAACATAAAGAACAGATATTAAAAGATTTCTCCTTAAATGAGTTTATTTCCGTAGCAAATTTATTACATTTGGAATCAAATGCAAACGAAAAAGATATTTGCAACAGCATTTTTAATGCCCTAACAAATTTGCAAGACTTTCAAAATTCTCTCGACACCAGTTATCTCTCTGATTTAGAACATGACCATCCACTTATTAACACACATCGGCAGAAGCGAGTAGCACGAATGTAGGTCAATTTTCCCCTAATGGTGCCTCTGATATAAACAGTGTTCCTGCGATGCAAAACCCAAGCTCTGTTTACCTTACCCAACCGAGAAATGCACAGTTCCCCATTTCTAGGCCCCAGCGCAGTTCCGGATATGACTAATCAATTCTGGTATCTTTTAAGAGATATATCTGCAAATAGTAGAAAGTTTTCAGGAGATGATTTGTATTCAATTAAAAGTTTTTTTATAGACCTGGAGGAAAATTTCCAATTATTCCCTTGCATAAGTGATCAACAAAAATTAGTGTTTGCAAAAAGATTGATTACCGGTTCCGCGAAGTCATTTCTGTCGTCGCAAAGAAATCTAAATGCATACGATACGTTTAAATCTGCGTTAATTAACGAGTTTTCAGACACAGTCACGTCAATAGAAATTCATCGGCAGCTTGAAAAAAGAAAAATGCGCCCTAACGAAACATTTACTCAATATTTTAATTCCACGCGCGAATTGGCAAATAGATGCGATTGCGCTATTGACGAGTGTTCTGTTATTCAGTACGTCATAAACGGTATTGAAGGTTCCCGCTCAGACAAAATTATCCTTTATGGGACAACATCATTTTCCGAATTTAAGACAAAATTAAGAACTTACGAAACTTTTGTTAATAACATGCGAGCTAATAGATCAAATTCGTCGAATTTTCGTCACTCACCTGACAGCTCAAACCGCGGTACAGAACAACCAAACCAACAACGAAAACCCTCAAAATTTAATGTTTCTGACACAGCTAACACCCTGCAACGTTGTTTTAACTGCAATGACGTCGGACACAAGTCTAAATGGTGTCCTAATCGCTCTCGAGGCCCGAAGTGCCTAGCATGCAATCTTTTTGGTCACAAGTCGACTGAATGTGTCCGAGCTATTCGAAACGATAGTTCTACTTCACCAGCAAAAGTAAATACCGTACGTGAATTTCCTTCTGTAAACATGTGTAAGGAAGTTATTATTTTTGACAATAAATTCCCCGGATTAGTGGACACAGGTAGCAATTTGACGTTGCTTCGACATTCTGCATGGGTACAAATAGGTTCACCACCATTATTGAATAACACTAAAGTATTGACGGGTTTCGGTTTTTCACGAACAAACGTCATTGGTACTTTCGACTGTGATGTTACTATTGACGACCAAATTTTTCCGGTTACTATTTCTGTAGTACCGAATGCTTGCACAAATTATGACCTCATAATTGGCTGTGACATAATACAGCAAGCAAATTTAACCATATCCCCTGCCGGCGTAATATTTTCAAAACTTTCAACGGCATCTGATCCTGTAGAACCTCAAAATTCTATTATGTCAATTTCTGACGATTCTCCCATCTTTGACATCGGCCCGAATGTCACCAGTCAAACACGCGCTGACGTTGAGAAGCTGTTGTTGGCTTATGCACCCAATAAAACGAAAACTGCTAACGTTGAACTTGACATCGTGCTCACTGACGACGAGCCAATTTTCCACGCACCCCGACGTTTGCCATTTGCTGAGCGTGATATAGTAGATGCACAAATTGACGAATGGGTCGAAAATGGAATTATTGAGCCATGTTCATCTCCCTACGCAAGCCAAGTGTTAGTTGTAACAAAAAAAGACGGAAAACCTAGAGTATGTATAGATTACAGACGATTAAATCGCAAAATAGTCAAAGATCACTTTCCCCTTCCGTTGATCGAAGACATTTTAGATAGTCTTCAAAATGCCACAATATTTTCTACACTCGATTTACGAAATGCATTTTTCCACGTTCCCGTAAACGAAAAAAGCCGTCCTTATACTAGTTTTTGTGACACACAAAGGCCAATATCTCTTCCGATTTATGCCGTTTGGCCTTAGTACATGTCCATCTACCTTTATGCGTTATATAAACGCCGTTTTTCGTGAACTTATTGCTAAGGGCATTGTACTCCCGTACATGGATGATGTTGTCATCCCAGCTACTAGTGAGTCTGAGGCTCTCGAACGCTTAAAAATTGTCCTTGATGTAGCCCGTGATTATGGATTAGACATAAATTTCCGCAAATGCCAGTTTTTTACACACTAAAATAGAATTTTTAGGCCATGTAGTAGAAGGCGGTAAACTGTCTCCTTCCCCCTCGAAAACTAAAGCTGTCCTAAATTATCCGGATTTGAAAAATATTAAAGATGTACGCCGATTTTTAGGTCTCACCGGATATTTCAGAAAGTTTATTCCTTCATATTCTGCCATAGCAAAACCTCTTAGCGACCTTTTGCGTAAGGACACCCCCTTTCAATTCCAGGCTGAACAAAAAGCCGCGTTTGAAAAATTAAAATATTTACTTTCACAACAACCTGTTTTAAGTATTTTTAATCAGAACTCTCCCACTGAAATTCACTCTGACGCGTCAATAGATGGCTTGGGGGCAGTCCTAATGCAAAAATCCATGCAAGATAACTCTTTTCATCCTGTATTTTTATATGTCCAAAAAGACCTCTGATAGTGAACGAAAGTATACAAGTTTTGAGCTGGAAGTCCTTGCCGTTGTTGAAGCCCTAAAGAAGTTTCGGATTTACGTTTTAGGTACTCACTTCAAAATTATCACGGACTGTGATGCCTTCGTCAAAACCTTAAATAAAAAAGATCTCAACACTCGTATCGCTAGATGGGCCTTATACCTTCAGGACTTTAACTTTACTATAGAACATCGCAACGGCTCAAAAATGGCTCATGTCGACGCACTTAGTCGTAATCCCTGTTGCATGACCATTCAGAACAGTGTTCATATTCAGTTCTTTAAAGCACAGCAGACTGATGAACATATCACAGCGATAAAAACGCTTCTTCAAACCGCAGCTCATGACAACTACATCGTGAAAAATGATCTTCTGTATAAAACAGTGAATGGCAAAGACCTCCTGGTAGTTCCCGAGAGCATGCAAGCCAACATCATCAAAGCAGCACATGAACGTGGTCATTTCGCTGTTGTCCGCACAGAAGAGATCCTAAACAAGGACTATTTCATTCCACACTTAAAAGACAAAATTAAACAGTGCATCCAAAATTGTGTTACATGTATTCTCAACAACCGTAAACGTGGAAAGCAAGACGGACTGCTACACCCGATTGACAAGGACGATACACCTCTACATACCTACCATGTCGACCATTTAGGACCTCTTGCTACCACTTCCAAGCGTTATAAACATATTTTCGTGGTAATAGATGCCTTTACAAAATTTACATGGCTCTATCCAACTAAATCAACGGACGCCGCAGAAGTAATCAATCGGTTAGAAAATCAAAGATCGGTCTTCGGAAATCCATCGCGTATCATATCGGACAGAGGACCAGCTTTCACCTCAACCGCTTTTGAAGAATACTGCGCCAAACAAAACATCGTTCATATCTCCATCACAGCAGGCCTACCGAGATCTAATGGCCAGGTTGAACGCCAGAATACTACCATTATAGCTGTTCTTTCCAAATTGTCTATTGACAATCCAGAAAAATGGTATTCCCATGTACCCGCCTTACAGCAAATCATAAACTCGACATTCCAAAGGAGTATAAAACACCACTCCATTTGAACTCCTTTTTGGCACAAAAATGAAATCTGAACACGACTTAAAAATTCTCGAACTCATCAACGACGAGGTAAAAGCTGCATTTGAACAACACCGCGACGACCTTCGTAAAGATGCTAAACAACAGATCTCAAAGGTTCAAGAAGAAAATCGCCGAACGTACAACCTTCGACGCAGGCAAGCTCCCCAATTCCAGTTGCATGATCTAGTTGCAATCAAACGAACCCAATTTGGTCCTGGATTAAAACTGAAGCGAAAATTCCTTGGACCCTATAAAGTCACAAAAGTGAAAAACAATGACACATATAATGTCGAAAAATGTGCTTTCTTCGACGGTCCATCCAAAACCTCCACCTGCGCAGAGTTCATGAAACCTTGGACCAGCACTGTCGAACACATAACTTGAACTGTGTTCAATATTTATTTCTTCTTCACCGAAGGACTCAAGACTATATTGAGAAACCTTTTTTTCCCTTTACCCTTCGAATGACTTTAAAATTTAATTATTATAATTCATTTTCTTTTCTTTATTTTAGCACTTCTTAATTGCAGCATTATTCCAGTATTCAAGTTTTGCATTATATTATTCTTCCTGTGGTAATGTATAACTGTATTCTCTATATTGTTTATTTTATTACTAGGTACTGCTCATTGTTAAGCTCCTTTTTTTTAAATACATAAGCTAGTGATTGTTTTGTTGTTGTAGTGATAAGCTATTGATTTGTTTAAAAAAATAAATAAAAATCAACCGTTCTGTAACTTCAGGCGAGGTCGCCTTACCCGTCATGATGGCCGAATGTAGGAAGTTACATGCAAACTCCTTAGCTAACGCCGTTACATCATGTGTGGCGCGGCAGTCGCCTAGCAAGCATAACATGTTCCTTTCCTACTGCGTAATCGAGAGAGACGTTAACCGCAGCCGACGAGAGAAGACGTCTCCGTCGCTCAGTCTATCTAAGTGTTTGTAATTAATTATCCGTGTGTAATTGTTGTTTAATAAAGTACCTTGTTTGTTAATATGGTCGTAGCCTTTTCCCCATAGTATCGTAAGTAAAATATATTTAAATCAAAGAAAGTTTTCTAATATTTTCACATATTTTTGTAAAATTTATATTATTTTTTTGTAATATAATATATTCTTTTTTAAAATTCAAGGTTTTGAAGAAATAACAGCATCAGGAATATTATTGATATACTTATATATTGTTTAATAACTGAAAAGATTAGCAATAAATCTTTACCCAATATGAGGGAATTCATAATTTTTGTCTTCTGCTAAATTAAATCACTGGTTTCTTTTTTAATATAATGTAAACTTTTGTAATTATTTTACAGTAACGAATTCCTAAATATTCAACTTCCAACACTTATTGAACATTCGATAATTCATTGCGTTTACACGAAGTTTTAATTTCATACGTTTTAATTAAAAACCTACCGTGGGACCATTAACTAGAATGTCCTACGGATTACGAACAATGTCATCAATCTTAATCATCATCCATCTTGCAAATTGCCCTACATGTTTTGAAAATATCATTTTTAACTAAAAGACATGTTTAAACACCGCGACTTTTCGCCTTAAATCCAGGTCATGTAAATATAAATTGATGCGTTTTAATTTCAGTGTTAATGTATTGATGGAAATTACTTGAATAAAATTTCATTACGCATGCGTTTTCAACAAGCAACTCAAATAAATTTTAAAAACCTTGCAACTACAGTAATTTTGGTTTTCAACTTTGCTGATGAAATAAAAATTAAATTATTTATTCCCGTTCAACTCACAAACATTTAAAGCATTCATAGAACAACTTAATGGGCTTGTGAGAAAAGATGATGGATCATTTTCTCTGTTGGGAGCATAAATATATATGATTTATGTGAGTGTATACACCGTCTGTTCTCTAGAAGAAAATCAAGATTTAGTAGCATAATATTTCGTAAAATAATATAACAGTTTAGTAATTATGCTAAAAAGGTTAACTATACACTTCGGAAAGCTAATGTATTTCATGAATTCAAAATTTATCATCTTGCAGTTGTTAAAAATTAGTATACTAACATTTTCTTAATAAGCTATTTTGTTGTCTTTATTAAAAAAAAAATTGGTCCAAAAATATCAAATCTTCTATTATTAACCTTATAAATTATAGATAAGATATGGAAAATATTTTTTTTCTAATTTATTTGGACATCTTACGTCAACAAACATGATACTTAGAACTTTCGCAAGGTTTATAAGGGTTATTCTTGATCTTGGCAGTTTTACTGTATTCAATTTTAATGGCCTTTATAATACCTTACTATCACCGTAAATATGAATGCATTCTCTATAAAACAGAAGGAAAAATTCGCTGTATTCTTTAGGCTGAGCCTTTAGTATAAATCAATCTAATTTTTATCCTTTAATTATTATTTTGAAAATGTGATAGGCAGGCGTCCGACCACCTGCGCACAAAATTAGGAAAGTTTTAGATTATATCTAAATAATATTTTATATTTCTAAAGAGACTGCAGAATGCTTCACGGCGAATCATTACAAAAGAAAAAATCTGATAAACAAAAGTGGTTTTAAGTTAAAACATGACAGAGTGATACTTACTGAAGCTGTAAATTCCACCTCAATGATAACTTTGGAAGAAAATAAATTGTAAAGTGGTACAACATTTTGGGGGATTATCATTTTTTTATTTGGATGTTACTCGTAGATTGATTTCGTAAAAAAATAGTCTACACATCTGAAAGTCGATAACTTTTTTTTACTAAAACATGCATAAAGCAGTTTCAATTCTCTTAATGTGTTTGAGGAAAAGATGATGAACAGATCAAAAGATGATCGAAAGATTAATTGATGCATCTACAGAGAACACAACCAATGAACGTGAATTTCTTCATGTACATTTCAACAAATTTTCAACCAAACACAAAACTCATAATTTTAAGCATATTTAAAAATATTTCTGGACTCACATACGAAATTTTTAAGTACTATGATCTTTGGAAGGAGGTTTATTCTAAAACTAAAGTTTAAAGGTAAAAAAAATTAGACAACAATAAAGTAAAATATTTAATAGGTACCACTACTAACATGGTAAATTTCACCTCTCGTAAAATTTACCACTTTATATTTAAAAAAACATATATTACAGACTGAAGTACATACGAGTGAATAAAACTGATACTTTCTGGGATTTACTCATTCATCGGACACATTTTGCCTATTTGATGCAAATGGCCAAATCATGGAACGTGCCAAACTTTGCTTATCGAATGCATGCCAAACAATGCACATTGCCTACTTATTGTTTTGAGAGACTGGAGACTTTTGAAAAAATTTCGTTCCCTCAAATATTTTATTTCTTATCATTGATGGTGCTGCATGAAAAGGAAGCATTTGTATACTCTGAACTACATTGCCTTAAAAAATCGGATCAATTTTGATATGCTTTCAAATATCCGAAACATTAACTCTAGAACAACCTCTTTCTTGGAACAACAATTTCAATCTCATGCTTTCATGTTACTATTTTTTCCTCAAAATAAAGCCTGCTAGTATTCATATTTTCCAAATCTTTGTGCAAAAATTGGCACGATATGCAAAAGGTTGGCCAACCCCTGATCAAAGGTGTTCTCCTGAATTTCAGAAATCACACAGTCAGACCTTAAGTTTCTTTTAAATAAACGGCAGGGATGTGGCGTATTATTAAATATTTTTTAAAAATGCTTTTCAGTCACTGCTTGACAAATGTGGCTGTATACAGCGGTGCACCACCTTGCATGGACACAATCGTTAAGGAGTATTTATAACGCAGAGAAGCGCGATTTGGTGGTGATAATTAACTATTTTTTCCGTGGACTCAGTATAGTTTTCGGAAAATCATAGCACGGTAGCCACACTCAGATAAAAAAAAAATAAACTAACTGCGCGCATAATCCAAAACAATATGCAAACTCATAAAGCCTCTGATAAGAGAATAAATAGAATGCGTAGTGCGTATATGAACACGTATATAAGTATACGTAGTACGTACATGGATTCGCGTTTTCGCTGTAGTATGTTAAAAAATATATTTCTTTTAGGTGACTACCCATTTTTTAAAAAATCTCCACAAAAACATGCGATCGTCGCAAAATTATTTGCAAGAACTTCGAATGGATGACTATAATGGGAGCATTATGGTCGTTAGATTTCGATCGTTTAACCTTTTGAGGTGAAAGCCTTTCCCAATGCTGAAAAAAGGGCAGCCGTTGCCATAGCTCGACTTAACTACAAGCAAGATGGCGGACGATCGAAACGTTCATCGCGTGCCACAGATCTAGAGACCCGTTTTTGACGCAACTGATTGTGCGGCACAGCCAGCTGCGTCAAAAAAGGGTCTCTAGATCTGTGGCAGGCGATGAACGTTTCGATCGTCCGCCATCTTGCTGGTAATTAAGTCGAGCTATGGCAACGGCTGCCCCTTTTTCAGCAGATGTCAGTGCTGTCAAAAATAATCGTGACAATTTTTTTACGGGAAATGACGTGCTAAAAAGTAAAAGATTCACGTGGTGCTAGGTCACCCGCAACTATTTTTATGGAAATCAAATCTCTTCTTCGTGACTTACAACAGTCAAAATGTCAGAGTTTGGTGTTCCCAGAGAGGGAACACTGCGCGTTAAAGGTTTAACTTAGCGGAGGTTAATAGGATCGCTTACCAATGCGATAACTTTACTATAAGACTCTTTAGAATGCAAACAGAAAGATGGACCTTTACCACCGCCCGAAATGATTATTTTCTGATAAGTACCATTTACACGATGTCATTTACAACAATTTTATTCATTTAAAAAAACACATGATTTAAATAGTATAACATTGTAGAAATCTGTCATAAAACAACTTAAATGAAAGACTTTATTATTCGAGCAGATACTTTAATAAAAGACCTCGTGATAGAAAGTAACAATACTAGTAAATAATGGATTAAAGTGGTTTTGCACATCAAAAACCTCTCTCAGAAACTTATAAAATATCACTACGTCTAGAAAAAAACTATAATAATACTCGTTTTTTTCAATAAAGCTTTGTTCAAAAATGTTTTTTTTTCCCCCTCCATTTTAAGAAATAGCAAAATGAAAGAAAATGCATTCGAAATATTTCAACAGCATATAAATATATCGTTGTATCTTGAATTATGTAGAATCCTTGAATTGTGTAGTAATACGTATTATTTATACAGTCAACTCGTTATTTTACAACCCTTCCCGATTTAACGACCCTCTGATGAAGTTCTGACCGTTTTCCAATACCTTTAATAAACTTCCGATTTAACGATATCACTTGATTTAACGTCATTAAATCGCAAGTTGACTGTGTTAAGTATAAAAACTGCTGTTGTACATTCTTCACAGTATACTATTTAAGTTGAGTTACCAAGATTAAAACTAAATTCAACGTGAGAAAATTTAATTCAAAATTTTATTTTGCACTGGCATAAATTTCTATGAAAAGCAAACACAAAGGAATGTTAAAAAATACGTTAAACTTTTATACGAAAATAATTAAAATGTTCTTTTTTCGTTTTGTTTTGTTTTGATTTGCAGAATTGATATTTATTTTTTACATATTACTCAGTATTTTATCTCACCATTTAAGATTTCACTTCTCCTTAAATCTTAGCGATATCTTTCTTTGAAAAGACTTTAATAAATGCATAAAAGCTTAGGATTTTCGAAATACTTTAGGAAATTCTTTGGTCATAGCATGTGAAATATCCACATTTTTACCATTTTTACCTTCTATTTCATAAAAATGACTAATGAATAAAAGTTATGTAAATCCCATGCTTTTGTTTTCCATTTGTGATAAATCTTCAGGCTCAGTGATCAAAGCTCGGTTAATCTACGATGTGGTTTATTTTTTCTTTCATGAAGTTTTAATTAAATTTTTTATTTCAAAGGGATTTCATAATAAATTTCGTCTTATGACATTTTCTTTTTCTCCTTCTTCTTTTTTTGTATTAAGCAACAATAATTTAAAGTTTTCGGTTTTTAATATAAAACAAAATTATAGTTAAAGAAATGTTTTTGAAGATTTGTGATTTACTTAACATTTTCGTTGATAGTATTACTTGTTTGTACTTTTTGTTTCATGAATACAAAAATTCAATACACATATTTATTATACAGGGTGTAGCAGTACAGCGGTAATAAACATTAAGTACAGTGCTAAAAATATAAAGTACAGTGAAGTCTTGACTTAAGCGAGAGTTGCGATCCAAGGCTTCGCGCGGACGTGAAAATTTCGCATTTTAAGATAGGGTATGTATACGAGTCTTTGAAACGCATATACAGTTATTTTATACTCGTACTAGCAGCATGGCCCGGCGTTGCCCGTGCAATGAATGAGAAATGCCATTTACCTTAAATATAGATTGTTAAGGGAAGGAATGTGAATCCTCCCGCTGGAATGATAAAAAAAGGACACAGGATTTCCCGCTGCAACCAAAAAGAAAAAAAAATGAACACGGCACCTAATAGAATACAGAGGTTGCCAGGAATTGGACTTGGCTAGGCTGGAATGTGAATCCTCTCTCTGCAATGATAAAAAAAGGACATGGGACTTCCCGCTGCAATGATAAAAAAAGAACATGAGTCTTCCCGCTGCAAAATAGAAAAAAAAAGAACAAAGCACCCGATGTCGTAGAGGCTACCGGGAACTGGACGTGGCTAGATTTCTCCTCTTCTACCTGTCTGTGTTCTAACAGTCATTTATCGCTAATACCTACGCAACTCATAAAAAAATAGAGCCCAATCGTCAGTATGAAATTGTAAAGGGAAAGAATGTGAATCCTCCCGCTGCAGTGATGAAAAGAGACGTGGGACTTCCCACTGCAACGAAAAAGAAATGAACATGGCATCTGTTGGCGTACAGAGGTTACTGGAAATTTGACGTGGGTAGGCTGGAATGAGAATCCTCCCGCTGCAGTGATAAAAAAAAGACATGGGATTTCCCGCTGCAAAGAGAAAAAAAAATGAACACAGGGCTTGCCAACGATCCGAGTTACCGAGAATTTGACGTGGCTAGTCTTCTTCCATTCTACCTATCTGAGTTCTAATATGTAGTCTTTTATCACTAATGCATACGCACCAACGTAAAAAAAAATAAACAGTTTCCAGTCATCAATATAATAACCAGTCTGACTGAATTTCGCGTAGTGGCGGCGCGAAGGGGAGGGTTGGTCAATTAGATTAGCACGGTCGCCGTCCCATCTCTCTCTTTCAATCTCCACAAAGCGACCATATTTCTATAAGAGTATTTTGGGGACAAATCAAGTGGCTAATTTTGTGATAATTTTTCATGAAACTTTGTACACCCTCTAAAAAAAGTATTCCAGTGCAAGAAAAATTTCGTACGTAAATTTCATATTTAAAACATGATTCTTCATGTAAAGTGATTAATCATTAACAAAACTGAAATAGGAAATTTGGCTCATAGTCGAATACTTTATTGAATGTCTGTACACGCTATACACACACACATTGATAAAAAGAAATTGCAGAAGGTTGGAATTTCAAGACTCCTGGGGGGGGGGAATATGTACCTCTTTAGTTTTATTTTTAAAAAAATAAATGATTTATCTCGGGGGGAGGGAAATCTAAAAATTCGTTAGTTTTATTTTTTAAAAAATTAAATGATTTATCTCGCGGGGGGCGGGGATGTAAAAATTCGTATTTCCTAATGCAGCGCTCTCCTCTCTCTTCACTCCACTCCCCTATCTATGG
The DNA here is from genome assembly GCA_038373885.1 of Cheiracanthium punctorium. Lineage (NCBI taxonomy): Eukaryota > Metazoa > Arthropoda > Arachnida > Araneae > Cheiracanthiidae > Cheiracanthium > Cheiracanthium punctorium. The sequence continues at coordinate 12,643 of JAWZYV010019527.1, forward strand.
TCTCTCCTTTGCTCGCCTGACTTCGGAAGAACGACCTTGAAAATGAACAACCGAGTAGGGAAAGTTAGGTATCTTCGTTCCGTTACTTGCATTCTGGAGAACATTTTAATATGTGACTTTTCAGAAAAAAATAATATAAAAAAATCTAATGAACATTTCCGCACGGTTCGAAATTTAAAAGAAAGAGAAATAAATGTTCAATCAGCGGTAAAAAGATGGAAAATTTTTGCCCATTAGGTTTTTCGATGCGACAGTTTAAAAATAGCATATTTTTAAAAGCAGTACATTTTCTTCGAAAAAGGATTTCCTTTAAAAAATTCCCAAAAATCGGCAAATGTAAGTACGATTTTGTAACAAATTTTATTTGAAAAAGAAAACTCTGTAGTTTCCGATGATATAAAAAATATAGTATTCGGACGGAAATTTAGCTCGCGATAACGTAAAATGCGAGAAAAATGGCCAAAAACCTTACAAAACATAAAATAAATCAAAAACTATTAATCCGATAAATTTCATTTTTACGGCATTAGCTTTCTCTTGTCCTATTTAGTCAGTGTGCCAAATTTGGTCCATATCCATCGAAATGTCTGGACGTGTATAGCGAACAAACAAACAAACTCTTCTCTTTTATATATATAGAAGATAAACACCCCTCCAACTGTTTTAAACAGTACCCTAACTATATGTTACCATTTCCCACATAAAGAAATGGATAAAAATTGTAAATAGAAAAAAAGCAGTGCTATTCAACATAATATTGCCCAGTGCTGTTCAGTATTGTAAATGCACAAAATTTATGATGAGTAGTAGGGAAACAGACACAAAGTACAGTATTGTACTTACAGTATCGAGTAATAATAAGAATAAAGTTCAGCACTTTAATAATAATACTGTATTGTACAGTAATAATTACTATTGTAGTGTGCTGTAATAATAATAATAATTTCTAAGAGCGACAGAGTACTATAATAATAATTATAACTGTACTGTTCTGTACAGAAAAATATTGTATCACACGATTCAGCGTTTCTTTCTATTGGCGAAAAATCTCGACTGTGGCTGGTACATGCGACAGATGCCATTACGCAAAATGCAGTTTCAGATGAGATGCATGTACTTAGAGCATGTGCGTATCATGTGATGAGAGCAGTTGTGGACGCGCTCGAAAACGGCAGGCAAACTTACATTTCCTCAATGATATACGGAAACGCTGATTGCAATGGGTGAGTTGCACAGAGATTGCATGCCCGACATTACCTCAAGAAGCATACTCCCTGCAGCACGTTATTTACACGCTTGCCCCAAATTGTGCAACAAAGGATCATTCAGAGGATGCAGAGCAACGTGTGCAAAGACCATCAAACGACGAGCTGGGTATGGCACAGTACAATTTCTATACCAGTACGTAAGCTATCGTCCGTATGTCGGAATGTCCAGTGCATGCAGTTACAGAAAGAAGATTATTTTACTCCTAGATTGGTCGTTGCACGATTTCTTTTACAGATACGAGCAAGAGGTTCCCGTTTCCAAGTCACAGGTTTGTTCACTGGTAAGACGACCTTCACGCAGGAAGTAATGTGCAATTCACATAAAACCTATGTATTGTCAGGAGAGAACCCACATGCAAGAAGGACCTGTGCAGCCTAAAAACAGTTTTCAGTAAATAGGGACCATCTCGTCTGACCGTACTTGTTTCCCCAACAATTGAACTGTAAGAACTATCTGACCTTCCTTCAGTAAGCATTGCCGCACCTGTTGTACAACACACACGTATCCACTGATATGCATTCCGCCACGGTTTTAGCATGATGGGGCCTCCGTCCATTACAGAAATGAGGCTCGTCTCCATCTGGATGCAACGTACGGCTAAACATGGATGGGGCAAGGTGGTCTGGTGCATTGGCCCCGCTCGATCACCAGACCTCTCTTTCCTCGCTTTTTTCTTCTGGGGTTACATCAAGGCACTGCTGCACAAAACCCCCGATAGCAATGCTAAGGAACAAATTACACATATATTGATAGCTGCTGGAGAAGTCCGGGGCACGCTCAGTATTTTTGTCAACGTCGCATCATTAATGCTTCGTGGACTTGAGGCCGGCATCACGGCCCGGGATCGTCATTTCAAACAGCATCTTTTATTTTTATTTAAAAAAAAAAAAACTTGTTTTCTCCCCCTAATGGTGTCTTTTTTTGTGTTCTGTATCGTCAATACTGCGCCAGAATAAGGTTTCCGACTATGCATTGCTGTGCGATTTACGATCGGGTAGGTGTACTTTATCCCTCATGAAAGTTTATAACACTGTACTGATACTCCCTGTATATATACACAAGTATGCACAGGGTGATTCAGAACTATTCTAAATATATGTGTAAGGAATAGAAGAGGGAACCAAGATGGTTTAGAATCATACAGCAATGTGTTGTCGTAAACGTAGAGTTTATGTAAATGTTATCCACTTTGGAATAATTGTGAACTTTCCGACCACAGTTCGTCGTATACTAATGAATTCTTCACAAAAATGCACTTGCCTAAACTAATTATTAACAGGATTGTTTATTAAATTTATTGTTAAAGGGATTATTAACACCGAACCGACATTGCGGTGATTCTAAATGTCTTGGTTCCCTCTATTACCACGTACATTGTTTTAATTTTTTCCCATGAGTTCAGAATCAGCTTTATATGTAAATACAATAATATATCTATTCAATTTGGTGCTTTCTCACAGGCTCTGTTCCACATTCACACTTTACCAATATGCACTACAAGCATCTTCTGGCATCAATATATGGCATCCATAATAAAAATTTCAACGTAATTATTCGATTTCTTTTCTAAAGTTTTTCCAAAAATGGTTTCAATTTGGAGGTGCTTCGCACTTTTGCAGATATAACCTCCACTGACACATTTAACAACTGGACTGAAACAAATTAATAGTGTTGCAGATCAGTTCTTAATTTTCCAGTTGTCAAAAGCAAACTTGAAGTATCACGGTAGAAGTTAACCAATACGCAATTTATTTTATTCTCTATAGCAAAACGTGTCATAATTCTATAGAACAGTTATACAATTCTAGACTGCTCAAAGCAATTAAAAGACATTGAGGTTATTGGTGGATCTTGCAGCTCAATTGTTTAGATGATTGGTGTATAATCGACAGAAGCGGTAGTCAACATGAACAAAAAAATACATATGCTTAGTAGAAAGCAACGGATTTAGCTGAGCATTTGGGTACAAATAACCCAATGTGAGGAAAAAAAAATAAAAAAATGTTTTTCCTTGAAAGAAAGTGTTTTTAATAGGGGGTAGGATTTCCCTGGACTGCCAACAACGTTGAGCACCATTGAGGCATGGGGCCAATGAGGCTATTAATGAGGAGCTGGGGTATTCTGTCCCACTCCTCCAGAAGAGTTATTTCCAGTTCTCGGAGAATATCTGGCGGTGGTAAGCGGCCAGCAAACCGTCTCCCTAGATTGTCCCAAACAGCCCGCCATTCGTACTTCGAAAAGGAAGTCATCTACCAAGCGTGCACGATGTGGCCTGCAGTTGTCGTCCCTTATCATGAAGTTATCTCCAAATACTGAAATTTAAGGGACTACAGAAGGCCTGAGAATCCCATCCCTATATCGACCACAAAAGCTTCATTCCGAATGATGTGGGGAACGGTGCGCCCATCAATGGAGATACCAGCATATTCCACCCCTCCCCCACCGCCAAATCTGACTTTTCACAGCACGAACGCTGGGGTGTTTCTATTACTACTTTCCCCACAGATGAACGTACGCCTATTATCAGGATGAACAGAAAAGTGGGACTCGTCGGAGAAAAAATATTGCGCCATCGTTTCTCGTCCAGTGGACATGCTCTGTTGCCCACTCCCTGCGGACCCTATGATACCTTGCTGTTAACCTAACACAAACCATTAGTCGGCGAGCATACAGACCTGCAGCGTGGAGTCGGTTTCAAACAGTTTGACTTGAAACTCTTGTGCCAGTAGCCGAATGAATTTGTTGTTTAAGAAGAGTGGCCTTCATATTCCGCCCAGCATTCCTCCCAGAGGTCAGCGTTAAAAATCGCTCTTCATTGGGCATTGTTGCAAATCTACGACCTTTCCCTTGTCTTCGTCTTGCATTTCCAGTCTCTATGATACGATTCCTGATCCTTGATATTACACTTCGTGCGACTCCAATTTCTTCTGCTACTTCGACTTGTATTTTGGCTAACCAACCAACAACACTCCAAGCTTCTGATTCAGTGAAATTTCTTCGTTGAGACATCGCACTCATCAAAACAAAGCACTTACGGAATGTCGATCATTCTTTTCATTTTATCTTTTATTAAGTTGGAGGCCAGATTTCATTCGCTACCACTAAAGCTTCGTTTTTGACGTCAGATTAAAATTTGCATACTCCGAAATTTGAAATTTTGCAGATTTTGATTTTCTTCTCCATTTTCTGGAAAAAAAAATTCTCTTATACCACTGTTTTATATAAAACTTACAACATCCTTTAATGGTTTTGAGCAATGTATATATTCCATAAAACTTTTTAACATGGAAAAAGAAATAAAATTGCATCCAGATGAATTGAAGTTCGAAAAATATAAAATCAAATGGAATAAAATTTTTCCGTAACTCTTCCCTTAATTTAGTCAATATATACTGCTTTATCTACCCTTATTTAATTATATAACTGCATGTTTATCCATGACAAAACGTGATCGTATTTATTAATCTTCTATACTATTAAAATCTGTGCGCGTCTGTCTGTCTGTGTGTAGCATCATCTCCTCCGAAACCGCTGGGAGTTGAGTTTCGATCGAGGTGTCCACTTATTCGAAAAATTCCGAGGAAGGTCTTCCGCTAATTTAAATTTCGAAATTCGAATTAGTTTAGGAGATTGATAAAAAACCCCGTCAAAAACACTAATTTTTGCTCTCCGCGATTGTAACCCCTGTAGTGAAAATGTGAGAAATAAGCATCGAGGTTGCCATGTTTGGCGAATTTATTAAATGATTTATACTCTTGCATTAAAAATAAAGGAATAATACTTTTTTTCTGTTTCGTATATTTGCTAGGTTATTTTTTAATTAAAATATCGTCTGCGTGGGAAATCAGAGCAGGAATTCAATATTTTTTATACGCAAAAGAAAAAGGATTTCTAAATTTCAGAGGCTACAGTGTATAACCTTATAATTTGGCGAAAAAAATGGATTATATGGCAATTTTGAGAAAGTGGATTCTAGTGGTTTGCACAATTTTAGGCTTGGCGCAATTTACTGAGAGCGTAAAGAAATAGTATTTTTAAAAACAAGTGTAAGTTTTACTAGAATTTAGCCTGAAATTTTAATTTTCTGTTCAGAAATAATGCAGTTATTAAGGCGATTTTAAATGATTTTCATCAAGGTAAATAAATTGATTTAAGTTAGGGAAACCCCGCCAAATTTCAGAAAATTAAACTTTTTCATTTGTATTGCTAATTCTATGCCCCGATTGATATGAGTTGGTGTTACGAGCGTATGAATAGATAATATTTTCTAATCCCGCCGAACAAGGTGTAATAAAATAGGAAGTATTTATAAATACGAATGCTGTTAGAGATGAATGAGAATATTTTTAAAACCCAGTTAGACTAGCTGGTAATGCCTTAAATTATTGCATTTATTGTCAAGTTTAATGTGTGATTCATTTTGGCTATTTGCCATCGACTGCCGACGTTAATTATGCCAAAATGGCAGTTCTAGCAAAGTAAGCATAAATAAATCATTTCATATTCTATCTTTAAAACTGCTACAGTTTCCGTAGCAACGGAATCCATTGTTGCCAATTGGATTCCGTTGTTGCCAAGTTCTTCAATTTAATAATTAAGTGAAACCACTCATTTCTACAGCTCGTAAGACCCAAAAAAGTGAAAACGCATTAAATATGAAACAAATAGAATTTTAACATATTTGCGCATTAAAAATAATCGAAGTTTTTTCAGGCAATTCTGCATATTTTTCATTTTATTTCCTTCGCGTGTGACGTCATTTCACGTCATTGTCTTCTGTTTTGCTGTCAGATTATCCGCAGAAGCACATTACACGCTAACGTATGTGCTGCTTCGGCGTACTTAAGGAAGCAATTTGTCGGGTGCGTATTTGCATAACCCCTCTGTGTGTCTAAATTGAAGCAATGAAACTTTGTAGGCGTTTTTTTTTAAACTAGAAAAAGGCAGATTAACGTCGTTAACGTGGAAGAAGCGATATGGAAAACTGTTTAATTGGTAGCCGTAATGCGAAATGATAATCGATTATTCACATGCGCAAAGCAACAAAATTTCAAAAGTATGAAAAGACAGGAATATGAAATGAAAATCCAAAATAAATCACCAGAGACTATAGAATAAGCATCGTGTACGAGAATGATATTGCAATCATGTACATAACAAAGGCTGTTGCAAGGAATACAAAATATAATATGAAATTAATTGCTCTTTCTTCCCATGGCGTTTGTGGAATGTTTCCGAATAACGGGATCCAATGTGCTTAGAATATTTCATATAAATTACTTATATGTTAAAGTTCTATTTGTTTTTTCATATATATTCCAGTTACTCCAGTTACAAGACCTAGAGCTCTAGAAACGATTTCAAATTTTGTTTAATATTGAATTTGACACTATGCAATTTATCCATGTTAAAAATAAAATATGAAATTAGTTATTTATTTAGTGTGAATTGGCAGTGAGATCAACGTTAGTTTTATGTAACAAGTGTGCTACTGTATTAAGAGTTTAAGGGTAATAAGCTTTTCCGCTTAAGTTACGTCACAAATTTTTTCATTTACGAAAGCGACAAGATCTTCACGGAAACAGGATGCATTTTTGGTTTCTGAACGTACAATGTGCATCGATTGTTTCGTATAGGTTTTTTAAATTTGGGTAAAATTTAATAAAGTCATCTGCAACATAACTATGCTAATGCATTGTCCACGCTTTACGAAATGCAAGATAAGATAAAATAGTATTCAACATCATGCAATGCTATTCATATGGTATGTATGAATGCTATAAATTAAACCTAAAAAAAGAGAATTATATGATGTAGAAATAAGGCATTTTTCGAAAGAGAAACGTTTCGTCTGCATACCGTAAAGTTCTTACTTTTCTGATCGCCAGTGACAATGACGTAGTTTTTTTGTCATCATGTTGCAATCGTCTCAAATTTCCACTCATGGAGTCAGCTTTTCGTCAGAATTCCAGCATTTTTTCACTGTTAGAGATTCCGCATTACTGTGTTTAATTTGACTTATATGTATTAGGAAAATATTCGTTTCCTACCGTGCGGAGAACGGGCAAGCAGCTATCTATACTATTAAAATCTGTGCGCGTCTGTCTGTGTGTCTGTGTGCCTGTGTGTAACATCATCTCCTCCTAAACGGCTGGGAGTTGAGTTTCGAACGAGGTATCCACGAATTCGGAAAATTTCAAGAAAGAACCTTTGCTAATTTAAATTTCGAAATTCGAATTAGTTTAGAAGATATTGATAAAAAAACCCATCAAAAACGCTAATTTTTGCTCTCCGCAATTCCGTGATTGTAACCCCTGTAGTCAAAAAAGTGAGAAATAAGCATCGAAGTTGACATGTTTGGCTATTTTATTAAATTATTTATACTCCTGCAGTAAAAATAAACGATTAATGATTTTTTTTCTGTTTAGATTATTTACAAAGTTATTTTTTAATTAAAATATTGCGTTCATGTGAAATCAGAGCAGGAATTCAATAGTTTTTATGTGTAAAAGAATAAGGGATTGAGAGATTTCCGAGATTAATATGTATATTTTTTAGTTTGGCGGAAAAAATTGGCCCATTTGGCAATTTTGGGAAAGTATTAGGTTCTACTGATTTGCACAGTTTTGGGCTTGGCGCAAATTACTGAAAGCGTAACGAAATAGTATTTTTAATAACAAGTATAAGTTTTACGGCGCTATATTTCGATATTTCATACAGAAATAATGCAGTTTATTAAGGCGATTTTAAACGATCTATAGAATTTTCACCAAAAATTAAGTAAACTGATTTAAGTTAGAGGAATTCCGCCAAATTTCAGAAAATTGAAATTCTCGCATTTTTTACATGGTAGTTAACGGTGATTAAAACCCTTTATAGTTAATAATAATTTAAATAACTGCTACTTATCAATAATATCGCTGCATTAATTTTTGGCGATCGAACCATATAAATGATAGATAACTATTTCCCATTTTGATTTCTGTTAAATCAATGCTTCGAATCATTCGCTGAAAACAAAAAAATCTCGCAAAATGGTGTATGTTGGCATTTGGCGATCGAAGTACTGTGTAATATATAATTGATTCTTATTTGTTAAAGCAGCGCTACGGAAGTTTCTTTTACTAGAAGCTGTTAGAAAGGCGTAATTAATACTGTCTAATATATTTTTTGTTTTACGAATTGAAATGTTTGTTGATTCCTACTTTAGTACATTTCTTAGCAAAGTTGACGAAAAATATTCACATGTAGTGCAACTCTGTACATATTATTAATTCCATTCCACAATTGAGGTGAGATGCCGATGTCACTAGCGTATGCATAGATATTTTTTTTAAATTCCGCCAAACAGAGTATTGCGTATTGCCTTTAGTGTCAAGTTTAATTTGAATTTGCCATCGACTGGCGGTGTTAATTTCGCCAATATGGCAGTTCTAGCAAAGTAAACATGAATAACTCATTTCATGTTCTATTTTTAACATTGCTATAGTTTCCGTAGCAACGGAATCCTTTGTTGACACTTAAGTTGTTAAATTTTACAATTAAGTGAAACCATTGAAATCCATTGTTTCATGTAGATTTTTTAATTTAGGTAAAATTTAATAAAGTCGTGTGTAACAAAACTGCCCTAATGCATTGTCCACGCTTTGAAAAATGCAAGATAAAATTATTGTCAACATCATGTAATGTTATTTATGTGGTATATGCTACATATAAATGCTATAAAGTAAAACTTACAAAGAGAATTATATGATGTAGAAATCGGGCATTTTTCGGAAGAGAAAAGTTTTGTCTGCATACCATAAAGTTCTTTCTTTTTTGATCGCCAGTCACATTGACGTAGTTTTTGTGTCATGTTGCAATCGTCTAAAATTTGCACTCATGACGTAAACTTTTAGTCACGATTCAAGTATTTTTTCACGTTTTGAGATTTCGAATTACTGGGTTTAATTCGAATTATATATGCTTAAGGAAAATATGCGTTTCCCACCGTGCGGAGAACGGGTACGCAGCTAGTCTATACTATTAAAATCTTTGCGCGTCTGTGTGTGTGTGTGTGTGTGTGTGTAACATCATCTCCTCCTAAACGGCTGGGAGTTGAGTTTCGAACGAGGTATCCGCTTATTCGGAAAATTTCGAGAAAGAACCTCCGCTAATTTAAATTTCGAAATTCTATTTAGTTTAGGAGATATTGATAAAAAACCCCTCAAAAACACTAATTTTTGCTCTCCGCAACTCCGCGATTGTAACCCCTGTAATGAAAATGTGAGAAATAAGCATCGAGGTTGCCATGTTTGGCGAATTTATTAAATGATTTACACTCTTGCATTAAAAATAAAGGAATAATACTTTTTTTCTGTTTCGAATATTTGCTAGGTTATTTTTTAATTAAAATATCGTCTGCGTGGGAAATCAGAGCAGGAATTCTATATTTTTTATACGCAAAAGAAAAAAGATTTGTAAATTTCAGAGACTAAAGTGTATAACTTTATAATTTGGCGAAAAAAAAAAATGGCTTATATTCCGATTTTTGAGAAAGTGGATTCTAGTGGTTTGCACAGTTTTAGGTTTGGCGCAATTTACTGAGAGCGTAAAGAAATAGTATTTTTAAAAACCAGTGTAGGTTTTACTAGAATTTAGCCTGAAATTTTAATTTTCTGTTCAGAAATAATGCAGTTATTAAGGCGATTTTAAATGATTTTCATCAAGTTAAATAAATTGATTTAAGTTAGGGAAACCCCACCAAATTTCAGAAAATTAAACTTTTTCATTTGTATTGCTAATTCTGTGCCCCGATTGAAATGAGTTGGTGTTACAAGCGTATGAATAGATAATATTTTTTAATCCCGCCAAACAAGGTGTAATAAAATAGGAAGTCTTTATAAATACGAATGCTGTTTGAGATGAATGAAAATATTTTTAAACCCAGTAAGACTAGCTGGTAATGCCTTAAAAATATTGCATTTATTGGTCAAGTTTAATGTGTGATTCATTTTGGCTATTTGCCATCGACTGCCGACGTTAATTATGCCAAAATGGCAGTTCTAGCAAAGTAAACATAAATAAATCATTTCATATTCTATTTTTAACACTACTACAGTTTCCGTAGCAACGGAATCCATTGTTGCCACTTAAGTTGTTCAATTTAATAATTAAGTGAAACCACTCATTTCTACAGCTCTTAAGACCCAAAAAAGTGAAAAAGCATTAGATATGAAACAAATAGAATTTTAACATATTTGCGCATTAAAAATAATCAAAGTTTTTTCAGGCAATTCTGCATGTTATTCATTTTATTTCCTTCGCGTGTGACGTCATTTTCATGTCATTGTCTTTTGTTTTGCTGTCAGATTATCCAGAGAAGCACATTACACGCTAACGTATGTGCTGCTTCGGCGGACATAAGGAAGCAATTTGTCGGTTGCGTATTTGCCTAACCCCTCTGTGTGTCTAAATTGATGCAATTAAACTTTGTAGGCGTTTTTTTTTAAACTAGAAAAATGCAGATTTACGTCGTTAACGTGGAAAAAATATATATGGAAACCTATTTAATTGGTAGCCGTAATGCGAAATGATAATCGATTATTCACATTGGCAAAGCAACGAAATGTCGAAAGTATGAAAAGTCAGGAATATGAAATGAAAATCCAAAATAAATCACCAGATACTATAGGATAAGCATCGTGTACGAGAATTATATTGCAATCATGTACA
>JAWZYV010019528.1:0-24996 GCA_038373885.1 Cheiracanthium punctorium
ACAAGAGGGCGGACGGTCGAAACATTCATCGCGTGCCACAGATCGAGAGACCCTTTTTTGACGACAGCTGGCTTGCTGGTAGTTAAGTCGAGCGATGGCAACGGCTGCCCTTTTTCCAGCATTGGGAAAGGGTTGCGCCTCAAAGGGTTAAAATATTGTTTGAAAACATTCGAAAGGATAGAAAGTTTATATAAAAATCTACAATTAAAAAACATAAATTAAGAGACATTGAATGGAGATTTTTGTCTTCGGGGGCCCTAGGCCTGGGCCTAATGGGCGTAGTTGAAAATAAGGGCCTGATCGAAAGGGTTTCTGGATAGCAAAGGGATACCGAAGATTTTATCGCCGGGGCCCCGACTGGACTCTCTGCGCCTCTGAATCCTGCTACATAAAAATAAATGCACTATATGCTCTGTTGTATAACGCATGATGTTTTTAAATATATCATTTTATTCACTCCTCTCCTTCGATAAAGCTAAATGTTTGTTTCTAAACTACAAAAACATGCAAAAATGCTACTATTTTGGCAACTATTTAAGAAAATGCCTACTAAACTGGCGACTTTATTTTACGTCGATGAGGCTACTCAGGGCCTGATTTCTGAAAATGACTGAAAAAGTGCGATAAAAATTCAAAATTTTGTTTTTAAAAGATCTTTTAAGTTATTGCAAACATTTTTAATGAAGAGAAGTGGTGCTTTTCAGAATTGATACTTCATGTCGCAACATTTACAAATTGTTTTTTTTTGCGATGTCTTTGCCTGGGACATCAACTGCAGTTGAGAGTTCTTTTCTGTTATGGGGAATATTTGGCCAGCAGAAAGGGGTAGACTTTTAATGTGTAATGTTAAACATCTTCTAAATGTCAAAATGAATTCTCAACTTCTGTGTTGTGATTTTTATGATGTCATCAAAACAAACAAAGAATTCCTGAAAAATACTATAAAATCTCGTTACAATGAACTAAACTATTATGAAGATGACTGAATAAAATATTTTTATCAAAGGAAATTTTCAAATGAATGAATAAAATGCTTTTTTCAAAGTAAATCATTAGAACTAAATAAATCAATGAAATTTCTTTTTTATGAATAAAATATTTTTATGAAAGAAAATCATTCAAACTTTACTTTTCCCGACTAAAAAGGGGATAGGGGACCCGAAATGAGACTGAGCTTCCCCTCACTTCAAAGGTTAATCGGGATCTGAGGCTACTAATGATACAACTTTTGCCTCCTGAGATTGGTGGACACCCTGAAATCGCCAACCCATGCAAAGACTGGAAAGCGAACATTTCTTCCACCGGAAATGTAGATTTTGTTTCCCTAGTATTTATTTTTCAAAGATTAATAGCTAGTAAAAGATGAGCTGATTAAAACTTTTAGAGGGAATTAAAGCATATACGGCAAAGCTATACGATGGCTTCCCTTCCGTAGGGTGGGGGGATGACTTAGGCAATGGACATTTTGTGTGTGATTATGGCAACGCTACACTGGGGCGATCTGCCAAGGGGTGCGGGGTGCCTTGGTAGGAGGACTTTCTAAGGGGTTCTAACGCGTATTCACGTTACATCTGGAGAAAACCTACCAAAACTCCAGACCGTTAGATCGGCAGCCGCACGATGGGACCCGAACCCGGGACCTTCACACTTCGGCCATCTACCATTTTCAGTCCCTAGTAGCAATAACCCATCGGTCGATGAGAGGTGGGTGAGTTAAATCCGAGGAGAAGGAGCAATGGCCGATCACGGCTTTTCATCCAAAAAAGGGGAAATTTCATCGGCAACTGGTACAAAATGTCCGCTCGGGGAGCCATAAAGCCGATCATCGTTTCCCGATGACTCCGATGAAATACCGAAAAGAAACCGATAAACTGTTTAAAATATATTTGTTAATAAAAAATAACGTTTTGATTGTCCTGCCCTTTTTCCACCATTGGGCCATCTATCCATTTTTTCTCGCATTCTTCCACTTTTCAACAGATGTCAGTGCTGTTAGAAATAATCGTGACCATTTTTTTTATGGGAAATGACGTGCTAAATGGAATGGATTCTCGTGGAGCTATGTCACCCGCAACTATTTTTATAGAAATCCAATCTATTCTTCGTGGCTGGCAACAGCCAAAACGTCAGAGTTCGGTGTTCCCAGAGCGGGAACACTGCGCATTAAAGGGTTAAAGGGAAAGTCCAGGTTTAACGTTTCTTTCAACGTAAAACTGCAGGTTAGCTTTTACGTTTGTAATTGCTCTGAACGTAATTTTCTGCCGATTTCGATGTGATTTGTTTTAAAATGTTCTTAACATTCTGAGTAATTTTAAAAAATATTTTTGAAAAATCCGTTTTTTGAATGTACAAAAGTCCTTACCCCCAAACACAAAAAATAGACAATACAACATAAAAATATAAAATTTAACGTAATACCTCACATTTCATGGCTTAAAAATACTTTTATATAAGGAAAAAAAAAAAAAGAAATCTTAAATTTTTAACAGAAAATATCAACGTTTTCTTTAAAAATATTTACATTGAAAGGCTTTTTAAAAATGAGTTTTGGGTGTTTGGTAAAAGCAGTTCAAATATTGACCGCCTGGTCAGTCGAAGTTCTAAAAATATCAGTGAAGAGCTGGCAAGGAAACGTTCGAAATTTATTTCCCTCTTCAAGTGTAAACAACGCCAAAGAGTTCTCTAGTGACAGTGGAGTTGACCAGCACGTCTTTTAGTGGACTGCCATTCAATTTTATGTTATCTTCTATTTATTGATGTTTTTTTTTTTCTCCCTCGGTGTAAAGGGGGGTCGAATCGAAGGAAGAGAGAACGGTTGTGGAGAAGCGTTGAGACGGACGCAAACTGTTGCTCCGTTCATGCCGTGTTCCAGTTATGCGAAATGTAAATATTGTATAATTTCTGTAAATAAAGGAGCTGTACATAGTGTACCTTGGCCACATTTATGCTACCACCATCGGAAATTGCCTCTACTATGTTACAGGCCGGATGCCTTATACGAAAAGCGAGCGTAGCGAGTCTAGGAGCCTTGGCCCCCTAGTTATTTTAAAAATACGGAATGAAATGAATGATTGAAAATGAAATAATGTAATCGCAGTATTATCATCCTACGTAATAATATTATTATCTGCGAACTATGGCATATTTTGCATCTTTAATCATTTCGAAACATTCTTCTTCGTAAGTTATTAGAAAGTTTTCGCAAGAGGGGCTCCCATCTCTGCAAATCGACCCCTGGTCGCAGCTGTCGATCAGAGTTTTGGGAGGCTTTCATCGGATGCAACGTGAAAACGCACTATAACCCCTTAAGAAGTCCGCCACCCGAGGCGGATAGCCCTGGAACGAAAGAAGTTATTGATTATTTGCAAGAAGGCGTGGTAGGATTCTTTCGGGTTCATTACTAGTTTACGGTGCTCCTTAGCCAGCGAGGCGACAAAAAGTTTAATGTAGTAACCTTGGCGACTTTTATTTGCTTTCTGAGACAAGGCGGGAAAACACGCCAAATTGGCGATTTTTGAAAACGCGCCAGGAAGCACCGTAAAGTAGGAATTGGCCATTCTCTCGCGTTATAACACCCCCCCCCCCCACCACACCATGGCCGAGTGTATAAGATGCAGAAAATGGTAAATGGCTGAAGTGTGAAAGTACCCGAGTTCTGGAGTATCGAAAGAAGTGTAAAGGTTCCGGGTTAAGTATAATATTACTTACCCAGGTTAAATATAATTAATATCAAAAGATTAAAATTTATGTACAATGGTATAGAAAATATTAAGCCATAAACACAGGTCTAAACAGCTAATTTAATGCGACAGTTACACGTAGAATTAAAAATATCACACCTACATTCGGGCTCTTTTTTTTTTTTAACTGTCCTAAGGGTAAAACAAATTGCTTATATTTTCAGGTTAATTATACTTTTTCAAACTCCAGGGGGGTGCAAGTACACCCCTTGCACCCCCCTCCTGGCGCCCATGATAGGTTATAAACCACCGTCCCAAGACCGGAATTGATTTTTGATGTATAAAACTTATAGTTTATCTACAGGGCTACGACAAAGATTTCTTTTACATTATGGCCTATGAGGCGAAATTCTGGAAAGTGTGCTAGCGTTTAAACGGCACATTCGATTGAGCTTCCATTTGGTATATATGTTTGAATGATTCATCGATTAAAATTCATTTATATGTTTGGTCATGATCTTAATCGCAAGTGTTCGGAAAGTCGAGTGGAGTCAAAACTCCACTCCAGATTTTTACTTTTATACTGATTTTTTTCCTAGTGCAGTTATATAATTGAATGTGTAATACTCTTTTTAAATATTTTAATTCAATGGAGATGTAAAAAAAATCTATTAACTTATTGCCTTGGACTGAATGTACCATGCAATTTATTCTTTTTAGTACTGTACAATAAACAGCCAGCTGTCTCATGAAAGCTGTGAGGCGCCAGATAGGCTTTTCGATCAACTGCCATGTTGTTGGTAGTTAAATGGACGCGGTGGCAACGGCTGCACTTATTCAGCGTTGGGAGCACTTGACCATACTTTTTTTCTGACTAGCAGTGTAAGCGCTGATGTATTTTTTTTTTTTTTTACGACGCAACCACTGGGCGTCAAAGACTTAATGTAAAACATGCCCAATCCTTGATACAATGATTTAACCCTTTGAGGCACAATCCCTTCCCAATGCTGAAAAAAGGGCAGCCGTTGCCATCGCTCGACTTAACGACCAGCAAGAGGGCGGACCACCGAAACATTCTTCGCGTGTTCTCGCATTCTTCCATTTTTCAGCACTGTCACAGCCATCTGCGTCAAAAAAGGATGGTAGGATTCTAGAAGCTAAAAGGATTCTAGATCTGTGGCACGCGATGAACGTTTCGATCGTCCGCCCTCTTGCGAGTCTTTCAGTCGAGCGATGGCAACGGCTGCCCTTTTTTCAGCATGGGGCCATCTGTGCAGCTGTTCTCGCATTCTTCCATTTTTCAGCCGATGTCAGTGCTGTTAACCCTTTGAGGCGCAACCCTTTCCCAATGCTGAAAAAAGGGCAGCCGTTGCCATCGCTCGACTTAACTACCAGCAAGATGGCGGACGATTTAAACGTTCATCGCGTGCCACAGATCTAGAGACCCTTTTTTGACGACAGCTGGCTGTGCTCGCGCACAGCCAGCTGCGGGCACGGCAGTCTTCGGCTGGTCTCGGGATCGAACCCGCAACCTCTCGGCCACGAGGTCGAAGATTCTGCCAACCCGGCTACCGCGACCCATTTTGTCCTTAATCGAAAAGTTTATAAGATGTTATTCAAAAAATAACTTAAACAATTGAAACTCCCCGAACTATACATAATAGTGATGTAAATCATTTCCCACACTTTGTAAAATTACGTTTCAATTTAATTTTGTTATTCTATGGATAATTTATGGACACAATGTATCAGGCTGCCAGCTTGCACGTGAGTTTACTTTTCACGATGAAAGACCAATAAATAGTTCTGCCAACGGTAGAACTGAAAATAATCAACACTGGTATCTGCTTACTCTAAATTTTTTAGTTTTTTCAGTATGCGGAATTGTAAGCGTCCACTTGTTTGTTCGCATGTTATGGGAAGCCAATACGACGGGCATCTGCCTAGGGGGGTTGCCTTGGTCGGAGAACGTTTTAGGGGTTCTAACGCTTATTCACGTTACATCTGGAGAAAACCGGGAGAAACGATAGACAGATCGATAGCCTCACGATAGGCCTGAACCCGGGACTTTCACACTTCAGCCATCTACCATGTTCAGGGTTTTATCTCCACGGCCATGGTAGGGCCAGCTTCCACCTGATATGAATGATTTTACAGAGTTTCCCAATCTTATTACATCTGCGGACCGGTGAAAATAAAAGAAAAAACATTATTTCGCAGATTAGCGTCCAATCTCTTTGATCTGTTATGAAATCGTAAATATGGAAACAGTTTTTATAGTAATACTAGCAACAACTACATACAGTCCGTTGCCTTATATTTTTATATAATACATGTTATTTTCAAAGAAATGTCAAAAACATACGATGAAAAGACTGAACAGGTAACAGGAAGATTTACATTTTTTATTGAAACGTTGAAAGCATAAGCTATCTATATTTTTCACGTTTTACACTTTTAGTTTCGAGATGACAGGCTGAGTTTTAAGGATTCATGAGAAAAAAATGCGTGTGCATATTTCTACAACTTTGATACGCTCATGAGTTATTCAGAAAATCGATACACGCTATCTTTTTTCCCTTTGAAATTACATGAATAGTAAACTTCTGCGAAACTATTTGCTGCAGTTTCGCAGTCTAGCATTCAATATCGCTAATCTATTTTTTCGATAACTATCATTGGGTATCAGCCGTAAACCTTAGTACCTCAGCGTGGATTTTCCGAATTGTTTTGTTCGAAAATATTTACATCATTGAAAAAATAAATAAATAAAAATTAGAAAAAAAGGGAATGTCTTTTTAAAAAAATCTTGCTACAGTACATTCACTTTTAGGAATTGCCAGGCTCTGATTTATGCAGGGGAAACATAAATATATGTCTAGGATAGTTTAAGTTTGGCTGAGTATTCGAGACATGAATGCAAGAAAAAATAAAGTTATAACGAAAGTGTAATAAAATATTTAAATAACCTTCAACAGATTTCTTAAAAAAGTTTGAACTCGGATCTAACCTTTTCGCTCTCATCGCAGCAAAAACGCTACCTAAGAGGTTTCTGTCCTCTCTCTTTTTTTTCTTTGCTTTCTTTCTTTTTTCTTTTTTTTTTTTTTATCTTCCAGAAATGGTTTTCGAATACCAAACGGTACACTCAAAATGCTGAATACTCTTGCAATTGTTCTTTCATATAAAAAATATATACTTCGTTTATATATAAAATATAAAACAGAAAAACTTACGTAGTATGCATATCCTATTAATCCTTCGAGTAAGTCATAGCACATAACTAAAAGAACAATTATTTTTAAAAAAAGAATAAAATGGAAACAACAGGCCACAGATGTACGAAAACAGACCTATCAAAGCTAAGAAAAGTTTGTATCTAAATAACAAGTGATATCTCGTGGGACTAAGCCTAACAACAAGAACCCAAACAAAGATGCGGAAGTTGGAATGGAAAATTGAAATAGAGAGCACTCCATTATCAAGTGCCACCGTGTTCTTATTTCAGTTTACTGGAATAACAAAAATGGCCAGGTTTATGCAGGTTACATGACAAAAAGAGTGATAAAAGTAACCCAGGGACACGTCCATAGCTAATGAAGAAAATAATAAACAAAAGTAAAGGTTGGAAAAGATCCAAACATGGAGGATTCCAACTACGAAATATTTTTAAAATGTAGTATTGTAATTCAGATTCATCTTTCCAGTTTAAAGTCTGAATTTTCGATTCGTAAATCAACAGCAAGAATTCGCTTTGAAAACTTCAGAGTCATTAATGTTCCGATTTTTTGTTATCGATAAATGCTTGACAATATTTAAGTGAACCCCTACTTGTCTTTGGGAAAGACTAGTCGCTATGTCTTTTTAAAAGCCTCTCAAAAGCCTAGACTTGGGTCGTTTTTTGTCCACTAAAAGTTCAAAATAACAATGAGGCAGGATTTATAGAGTGTTTTTTACGCTTCAAATGACCGTAACACCTTATCAATTATTATTAGGGATTAACAAAGAACACGTGGATTTTAAACCTAGTCCATTATTTTGACTAGGGATGTAAGGAATATTCGGCCACTATTCGGTATTCGGCTGTTGTGTCGAATATTCGGTAGGCCGAATTTTCAGTGGGTCGAATATTCGGTAAGCCGAATCCTAAACAGGTATTTGGCCGAATAGACTTGCCCGAATATTGCTACATATTCAGCTGAATAATTTCTTAAAGAAGGAAAAAAAATATTTTTTAACATGTATTTTTGAATGCATTTATACAAATAATATTGCGTGGTTATACTTCAGTGTGTTAATTTTGTATAAAATATTCTAAATCATTGAATTTTAAGCTGAATGACACATAATGCAATATATTTAATGATGTATAACAGAAATGCAGACTTTTCTACGTCAGGGGCGTAGCCAGAAATTTTTCATGGGGGGGGGGGGGTTACGACTACTACAACTCATATATATGTATACGTGTGCGTGTTAATGTAGTGAAGAATATACATTTTGTATGGCAAAAGTTTCTCATGGGGGGTTATGGCCCCCTTGGCTACGCCCCTGCTACTTGGTGACACTGCTTGTCTCGGTTTTCTACTTTTCTTTATTGGGTGGAGGTAGGGGGGGGGGTATCTTTACAGACCCTCATTTACAAGCACAATTATTTAACTCTGTAATAGATATCTTTTCATAACCAAGATTTTTTTTTAGTTTTACAGATAATGTACTGGTGTGTGTGTTTTCTTAAGTATCTACAAATAATATAAAAGGAATTTTAATTAGCCTTTATTTAGTTTTTAATTTGAAAAACGATATTTTATTTAAAATTAAGATGAAATTAAAAAAAAATAATATTTGGCCTAAACCATAAGCTGAATATTCGATAGTCGGATAAATTACTATTCACTACATCTCTAATTTTGACCTGTACTTATATCGAATAATGGGCAATGGAATTTTATAGTCGCATACATTCACATTCAAGAACAAACAGAAAATACTAACATTTTAATTTCACATAATTACGTAGATAATATGATATCATTACCTTCCACAAATGCAATGCAATATTTGTTCAGTCATCTAAAATAGTATCGTAATGTTAAAGAGAAATTCATTTTAGTTAAGATTACCTAAGCCATATATAGTTGTCTCTTAAATAAGCAAATTTTCCTGACTAAATAAATATTTCAATTGTTTGACTACAGTCTCGCAGCCAATATTTGCTTTCAATAAACGTCCTAACATTACCTTTTGCTGATTTTTTCATGCTAGAAATCGAGAAAAAATATTTAATACTTTTGAAATATTATTTTGACATGTTACCATAAACATAATGAATACTTGGCATTAACATTATTAAAAGAAAAGTTAGTTAATTATCTGGCTAATGCTTCATATAGAAAATTGTAAACGTATCTAACGTATTAACTTTGCCAAATTAAATTTTTAAAAAATGATCATTTTCATATTTTTTAAATAAAATTTACTATTACAGAATTTAACTCAAGTTCTTGTTTGCGAAAAATATAAAACTTCTGGAAAAAGCCAATGTTGTTGAAAGCGTTCTTAAATTTCTTCCGGTAATAAGAGACAATCTGGGGACGCGATCAATGTTTCAAACGGAAAAGGCTTTATGAGATTATTGATTAGAAAATTCGATATATTTCTCTTTTATTACTGCTGGAGATGCTGAAAGATAAAAAGCTTATTTCAGGACGAAATTTAAAACTCAATTCTGAATTCTCCTGCCTTCACCTACGATAAAATAAATTTAAGAACTCACTTTTTATTACTTTTTAAAACAAATATCTATTTAGTTAACATGATTCAGTTTTACGCTTCATCGGGCGAATTTTTAACTTCTCTTAAGTTAAAATAACGCTGATGAAATTAATTCATTAATTCACGCATTGATACCCTTCAAAGTTCTAATGTTCTCTACAAATATTTTAAGCACTAAAATATCCAGAAGGTTCTAGAATTGACTCATTCTATTCCATGTCTATTTAGTGAGTGTTTAAATTTCTGTAAACTGATGCATTATTATTCATATAATACAAAATTTGAATTTAAAAAATATTTTGATACTCTAATGTTTTTAAAAGTTAAAAACAATTTTTCTATTTCCATTTCATCCAATTTCATTCATTACTTATACAATGATGGTCTTTAAAGTGTGAATGGGCTCTACAGATCTATTAAACAATAAAATATCCAGAAGGATTGACACTTATTCTTCACTGAACTTGAAGGTCTAAACTGGAGGGTTCTGGAATTGAATTTCTAAAAAAAGTAATTTAGGAGGAAAATATTTACGCAAATTTATTTTTTATATCTGTGTCCATGCCACCTTAGATAGCAAACCTAAGAAACATGCAACTGTAAACTTGTACTCTAAGGCATACAGCAGATCGCTAATGATAGGTTTTAATTCGAAAAGTATGTATATCTATCTATAATGTAACATAGACTTAAAAACATGAAATTATTATCTTTTAAAAGTATATTTACTTCACTTTTATTAGTCTTCTGCTGGTAAGAAAACGTATTTAATGAATTTTTCTATTGATTTGGTTTGATAAATTTTAGAATTATATCTACATAAATACAAAATTTAAAAAAAAACGTTGCGTCTTTAGAAACGTATTTTTTTCTTCTAATCTTAATTCTAAAGTTATTTCTGCATAAATTTTTATATGGCTTCTAAATAAACTGAAGAATACAATTGACAAACCTTTCTTTTCGAGAGTTTTGATGATGGTAGCGAAATTTCCCTTATCTGTGAAAAAAAAAAAAAATTGCATTCTATGTCTGGAAACGAAAGAAATTAAAAACTAACGGATAGCCATACTCTGTATCGGTTATTTCGCTGGTTTCGTATGGTGATTAAAGCATACATCAGTTTGCCATTCCAATCATTAACATGAAAATATAACTTTTAACAAGTCTTCAGAAAACAAAGTAACTGTCCGCAGCGAGTGAAAGAATAGCTCTTTAATAATACTGCTTAAGCTGATTTCCGATAATTCAAAACCTTACGAGAACTTACTGTGCTTGAAAAATGTTTTGTATTTCACAACTCAACATTATTTACATAAAAGTATCTTGATTCGTTTTATTTCTGCCTATACATCAGAAAGGATCAAAATACTTAAAATACCGTGCGTGATAATTTATAATTGCACATCATTGGCTGCTATATCAGTCATTTGTACTGAATAAGAGGCAAGGCTGCCTGCTTGTACCAGTTACCTTCGTTTCATATTACAAATTAGCGTGTTTTAAATCCAACTAAAACAATACAAAAGCTTGAAAGTTTCAAAATTTTATCTCAAAGTTGTGTACTTTGTCTGCCTAGCTAAACCGATTTTTTTTCCGTGAAAACGACTTGGGAAATAGCATACTTTCTAAAAAGTTATACAATTTCACATAAATTATTAGCGCTATGATAACGAAACTACCTTTGAAAATTATTTGTTTTGCAAATAACAGTTTTCGAATGAACTTGTCTTTGACATTTAAACTGTTTTTAAAAGAGTCACATTTTTTTTGCATGCGCCAGGATTAATTTTTAATTTTATCATTTTTAAAATTGTCAGAAAGTTTTAAAATATTACAAATTTAAAAATATGTAATTATAATTCACATCGGTATCTTGGAAGAGAGAAGACTAATCCCGTAATTGAAGTGCTGAAAAATCGATCTCAAAGTTTTTCATGTGCTTAAGAAAATCACAATGTCTTGCTCTTTAGCTTGAAACTGTGAACAAACGAAGGCAAAACGGCACATTTATGTGTTAGCTACGAGGGCAGATTGATCCATTACTTCGAAGTGTACAAAACCAACACACATACCAAAATGCATTTTTTTTTTCGACATAATCTTCTTTCTTAATAGTGTACTTTTTCCAACAGTGTTCTAACTTTTTAAATCCTTAAAAAAAAAAAAAAAATCTGGAGTGACTCCACTCGACTTTCCGAACACCTACGATTAAGATCATTACCAAGCATTTAAATAAATTTTAATCGATGGTTTGGCCAACGCCCCCTAGAAGGGAAAGCCGCGGCGGTTACTTGTGACGTCATAAGTAAGCGCGGCGGCTTTCCTCTCTAGGGGGCGTTGGTTTGGCATGACACCAAACGCACCATAAAATTGCTCACATTTCAAAATTGTGCTGAAATAGAGTGGGATTTACAATTTCTTCCACTAAAACATTTTTTTTTATTATTATTTTTTTTTTTTGGGTGGGGGGGGGGAGGATTGCAACATGTTTGCATGTCCAGGTTTTTAGACTGTGACGCGTCTTCTCGCCATTTCGTAAGTGGATTTAGAACACAACAGTCCCGTATTCCAAAGCTGCATAGCACTTGTGCTCTATTATTTTACAGCTAATATGTGTGGTAAAATTGCAGATATTTCTAGCAGTTTACGATAGCAGGTGATGTTTAATATTTTATAGAAGTCCCATTTTGTACGAGACTTTGCTTGCTACTAGCTTTCCGAGGAACACGGAAAACTGAACCAACGAAACGAAATGGGTGCGCGTCTAGCAGAAACAATGAAACGAAACGATGGGGTTTTTCTAAAATGCCGTGGTGGATGGTTCATGGATATACTTGGCATGCTTGGTGAAGGCATGCTTGGGTTTGCTTGGCATGCTTGGGTGGCATGCTTGGTGAACTATGACATGCTTGGTGAAGAAAAAAGGGGGGAAAAACGAAATAAGATAAGCAGAATAAAGGTTTTTATTGAAGTGGAAAAAGCTTTGAATCTGTACAAAATTTCTACTGAGACAATCTGCACGATTTACAATTTTATGAAGAAGGTAATTTGAAAACGGATAGGAATTTTGTGGAATTGAAATAAAATGTTGCTTGCGAGTAAATTCATTTCAAAAGAGACCAAACAGTTGGACGAAGAACTTCATACTTTTGAGAAGATTAACATCTGAAAGAGACAAAAAGATAATAATGTTACTCACAACAAGTAATCCCGATCCATAATAAAGTAAACAAAACGTTTAGGATGTGATTGAGTCAGGGTTGCCACGGATGACTCTTTACAGAGCACGTTGTGCCGAAAATGTAATGTGGCTGCTAGCATTGATCTGAAGTTAGAGCTTTATTTGTATGCACAAGGATTTAAGTTCATACCGTTGCACCTCCATAAAACTTTTACATCGATCCTACAGGTTGTTGAAAGTAGGCTGGAAGTTCTTATTGTCTACCTCCTTCGGAGTTCTGGTCACAGGACAATGGGGTTGTTGTCAAGGCACAGAATTTATGCTCACTACACGTGAAAGCAGTTATTAGCAATCAAGAAGATCTGTGTGCTTGAACATTCAACCTGATCGATGATTTGGCACCTGAAAATGTTTTGCTATAACCGTAAGTTAAACGTTCTGTAAAAGAAGTAGGGGAAGGCGTTGTAAGATGACGCATTGGACAAGATGACGAATTCGGTATTTTTCTCAGGTATTCACAAATGGCAGCACGTCTTGGTCAACATAATAAACGCCGGTTGGTGAACTAAGACTAGCCCTAGGATAGTCCCCTGTACTTCCCGTTTATAGAGCATTTCGACGTGACGTATCTCTGACGTCAGCTGAGTGACAGCTTCGCGCATCGTTCTGCGCATGCTATTTCTTTACCTAAATGTATAATTTAGCAATCTCAGTAATCCGTATAAACTACGTGTAATCTGAGGAGGTTCATTGGGTTTTTGGATTACGAACGCAGCCCCACTGTGAAGAATGTAAACAAACTGCAGAATTGCAAGCAACAGGCGTTTCAGTTTAGACAGCAATCCACGACTGTGCACGAAAGAATGTACATTATTTATTTAGAAATATGGAAGAAATTTTAAAGCTGTCCTCAAATAATTAAACTCTAATTGCAAAATTAGATATTGTTTCTAGTTTAGGATTGTGATATTTTTTCATGATTTTTAACTATATGGATAATTTGTCTCCAATGTAGTTTGAAGCTATGACTAGATAGGTTTATCCTTAGATTGACATGAATTTTAGTGCATGCTTTCTATGGATAGCACTTTCTGGTGTGGATTCTGTTATTAAATGTGCATATAAAATGCATAAGAATAAATCAATAGAAAACATGAAAGAATTGGTTTGTTAATTATTTTTTAAAAACATATTTTGATTAAAAAGTCAATTTATACATTGTTTACAGAACTAGTTTTGTACGAGTGGTCGGTTTATTAAAATAATAATAATAAATAAATAAAACAGGAAGTTTGTGATGTGTTAATGTATGATTACTTATTGTTGCTTATGCTAAAAAACTATAGAATCTACTTTTTTAAAATCACTAAACTTGGCTACCAGCCTTTTTATTCTTTTGCAGTATTCTAAATTAGGTATGGAGTGGAACTTAAATATCTTGAATAAATGTGTTTTTTCTATTAAACTGACACCCTCTTTCATTTTACCTTCTTATCTCAATTCTTTCTGTTGTTTCTTTGACTTCGTGAAATCAAGGTTATACTGTTGTTGTTCTCGTGTCCATGGACAGATGATTAAATGGTTAAACTGTACTTCGTTAAAATAAATCCTTATTCTTTTACCTAAAACTATTTCCACTCTGTTCTGCGTGGAGCTGATATTAGGATTAGAAATTATTATGAAGATTTTTAGATTTTTTGATACTTACGTATTATTGCAGTGGTCATTTCCAACAAAGTATTTTTTCATCAAATGTGCTGGAAACTGTTGCCAATCGTATTTGGAACCATTAATAATTTCATGTGATTGGCATTTATCTTGGCGAGAAATCGAAATCGCCTGTCTTGTTTGAGTGCCAGGATAATACGCCAGTAGCAATTTTTCTATGAATACTGTTCTTACCTGCTGTTTAGATTCAAGAACCTAAATCATTTTATGCAGTCAAATATGTTTTTTTTTTCTTTCAATTTTTTTGTAAATAACTTCTAAAGTAATTTAAATTGGCTGACTGACATCTGATTTTTTTAATATCTATCACTTGCATGTAGTCTGGTTCCTGTGTAAATTATGTGAAAACATATTTTCAAGTAACACTGTAATTTACGATGTTGAAAAAAAAATCTCTTACATACAATCATCATGGAAGAATATAACTGTAAAACTCTATATACTACTCCTTTTATTATGATTGTTTTTTTTAATCAAATCATTGAACTAATAAATCTGATATGGACACCACATGACTTCCTTGTACCTCTATTAAACCTGAAATATTTTCGGGGCACTTCATCTAAACTTATTTCATTTGAAAGAGACAAAATACTGCAATTCTAAAGTTTACCGCCAAGCTGAGTTCAATTTTAAAGATTTGTTTCACTTAATTGGGCAATATTTTGACAAAAGCTTGCGATAGCGAGATTTCAGTCACAGCTGTAACAGTTATTCATCACAGATTTTTAATGAAATGAAGGTATCTATAGACCCTTAATATATTTTAAGTCTTTTGGGTGACCCTGTAAATAAATTACTCAGTCCACAGCAATCAAAAGCACAGTTAGATGTTACAATAGTTCTAAATACAAAATTTCAACATTCTACGGCTAAAAGTTTTAGAGTCATGCAAAATGCATAGTTTTTTTTGGTGTTAAATTAGCGATATTTTGGCAAAACTCAACACGGTGGATGACAAATAACGAGATTCTGTGCATGGACCAAACAATGAACGACTACAGACATAATATATTGAAGACAGTGGCGTAGCCAGGGGAGGGGGGTTAATAAGGGATCACAACACACACACCCTGAAATTTTTGCAATACAAAATGTATATTCTTCACTCCCTCACCACACACATGTATACATATATGTGAGTTACAATAGTAACCCCTCCCATGAAAAATTTCTGGCTACGTCACTATTTGAAGATGTCTATAGACATTAATGTATTGGAATTCTGGTAGTTGCATATTATCCTGATAGACATTCGTGCCAAAATTATTTTTTCGGAAAATGTGCTGGCAAACTGTAGCCAATTGCAGGGGCGTAGCCAGAAATTTTTGATTGGGGGGGGGGGAGTTACGACTACTAAAACTCATATATATGTATACGCGTGTGTGATAATGTAGTGAAGAATATACATTTTGTATGGCAAAAAATTCCCCATGGGGGGGTTATGACCCCCATAACCCCCCCCCTTGGCTACGCCCCTGGCCAATTGTATTCGGAACCATCATGATTTCCTGCAACCTGGATTTATCAAAGCGAAAAATCGCTCATCTTGGCAGACTGCAAGGACACATGCAAGTACCAAAATTCTTTTGGGTGGTCCTGTAAATAAACTCTCCAGTAGATTGGAATAAAAAATCTAGGTGTACAACTAGATGTTACAACGATCTTATATATAAAATCTCAGCAATCTACGACTAATAGTTTTTGAGATATGCAAATTAAATATATACATATATATACCAAAAGTTGCCAAGTTTGGTGACTTTTAACGCAGTTTTTGAGGGAGGTGGCTGAACGTCACCGGACCATTATCCAACCATATGGTAAGATGTTATTCTGCTTGAAATGAATGAATGTATCTAAAATTGCCATTGGCTGTAATTTGTTGGAATTTTTCTGAGTGCTCCTGTAGAACTGTAAATGATAAAGATACCATTTTTGATGGCAAGATTCATTTTGTAATCCTTAACAACATATATCATTTTTGATTTATTTGAAATAACTTAATATCTCTAAATTACACTTTAATGAATTTCTGCCCATAAAATATAATGTATGGATGTAGATGTTACAACAATCCTAAATATAAAATTTCAACATTGTACGACTCGTACTGTTTAAGATATGTGAGTTACCTACATACACACGTACGTACAGGCAGTGGCAGATCCAGAAATTCTCTTTTGGGAGGGGCTAAATTTTGATAAAAGCTTATTTCACCCAAAGAAAATATACAATAAAGCAAAATTTTAGTCTAAACAAATGTAAAAAGGATTTTTACATTTGTTTGGGAGGGGCTAAGTGATTAAAAAAGATCACTTTACATATTCAAAGTGCATAATGAAGCAGAATGTTACTCTCTAGCAATCTCTTTTGGGGGGGGGGGTGAAGCCCCCAAGTCCCTCCCTTGAATCCGCTACTGCGTACAGGCGCCAGGAAACACTGATCAAAATGGTCTAGCTGTCAGTCAGAATGCTTGTACATGAATTTATATGAACATACATACATGTGTACAATGAGATGTCAAGCAAAAACTCAGTAAATTTAGAGGTAGTCAAAATCTGGATACCGAATTCTTTTTGCGATCACATTATTTCTTTGTACGTCATACAAGGAAGTAAAAATATTAGTGTTTATAAATTGTATAGACACACACACACGTACAGTGCCCCTAGAAAGTGATAACATGCTTTAATTCTTTATCTATTAAAGATAATTAGGTAGTGTGAATTGAATAAATGTTTAAAATAAGGTTAAAAAAAAAGACTATGTTAAGAGAAAATGCCTCTTGTTAATTTTCACAGAGTTACACTTTTTAAAATTTCTTAGAACTACCTTACAAAAAAATTCCTAGAAAATAAAATGTACCCCATGCACAAATGAGGTGATGTACAAAATTTCAGCCTTTCATCATATAACGTCTTAAGGGATATCTATAAACAAAGGTGACTGGGGTCTATATTTGAATTTGAATGTAAAATATTCTTTCATAATATCTGTATGACCCTTAAAATGTGATTGTGATTTTTTTCCTTTCAAGAGCTACTGAAAATTAGTTTAAGTCAGTACTTATTATCTTCATACCTTTGACACTTTTCAGGATATAATTATCAAATTTTGTCCATCACCTCATCAGAATATGGAGCACATTTTACCGATTGGAGATATTTTTGTATGCGGGTTATATACAAAAAGTGTATCTTTTTGGAAATTAATGAAAGAAATTTTTCAATAAGAAAACATTTAATTGCTCCAGGGCTAGCAGCAATTTCTGGCAAAAAAAGGTGCCGGAGCCTTAATATTCTTATGTTAATACTCAGTAGCGAACTGCAAACCCCTGTAATATGGGGTTGGTAGCACATTTAATTAAAATAACAATAATTTAAAGATTTTCCCATATAATAATTATTTCACAGAACAGTGATATAAAATTAAATAGTCGGAAAATTAGCAGGAAGAAATATAAACATTATACAGAAAACACCCAAATTCTGGTGGTCTCAGGACTCTCAAATCTGGTCGAGGTGAAGCGAATATGATTTGTCGTGTCTGCTAAAATCAGTTTGTGCTTGAAAAGGGGAAAATTTATGAATTAATGTATACTAGTGTTGGGCTTCGGAGCAAAGTATTCATGAGCTTTGCCTAATATGTAAAAATTCACCCAGAAAAAAGAAATACAGGGTCAGAGTTCCAGCTTTTGATTTCTGTTCTGATTCTAACTTGAAACAAAATTCAAAAATGTAATTGTAGAATTGTTTAGTACAGTTTTATGAGCTAACATTGCGAAACATGTTTTCCATCTTATAATAAAAAGGCAGAAGCTTTATGGAATTATAAATTTACATTTTGCACTCATGTTTACTGTCAATTTAAATAATTATGCAACTAAGTAAAGAACACATTAATTGGTCTACGTCTTTAATTTAGTTGATTTATTGGATTATTTTTTTAATTCATATTCATACGTATTAGATTAATTACATGTACAAATATGTTATGCGATGCATATGTTACACTTCTTTATTAATGGGATAACTGGTCTTATTTTACAGGCATTTACATATTTAAAAGAACACTATGATAAATAATAACAAGCAGTACATTTATTTTTTATAAAAGAAAAAAAAACAATCTGAATATATCGTAATAGAAATTTAAATAAACACTTTTTTAATATAAATATTAATGGAATTTGATGTTTTCTAGGGCATACAGAATATCCGATGAATTATAATTCAAAAACAAAACTTTATTATTGCATAAATCTCACAACGTAAGAAAATTTCGCATGCACAACAATGATATTTGTAAACAAACAGTAATCCGAATGACCTGCCGAATCTTAAAATAAACATTGTGTTTATTCCCGTACATAATGTTGTCTTTCCGAACGCAGTACCAGCGGAAAAAGTCGCTTGAAATATCATTAAAATATTATATGTTAAGCTTTTTAAAATATTAAACGCCACCTGGGACACAAAAGTCGAAGGTCTGATTAACAAATTCCATCCATTACAATCATCCAAAAAATTAAATTTAATACTTTTTTTGAATGTTGAAAATCGGGTTTTTCCCATTGAAATACATTACGAGAACCCCAAGCTGTCACGCAAGACGGCGACCGATCGCAGAGAGGAGGGGTTCGTCGAAATGCTCTATAGGGCTATCACACTGAGAAAAACCCGACCCACTTTCCTTGCAAATCAAGTTTTCTGTCGATTTTCTCCGCCGTTACCTTGACGACCACGAACTCCCACTTTTTCCTTTCCGAAGGAAAAAATCCGAGTCGGACGAAATTTCGGCCCATCAGAGTACTTCTTCCTGCTACGTCATAAGCCATTTCGAGCCATGGCGACTCTGTTCGAAGCTTGGCTCGATGTCAGAATCACGTGTCAATAAAATTATGGCCGCGTTCAAGTGGACTTTGGAATGAGAGATGGCTGCCCATCCGATGCTGCCGAAATGGCTGCCGATCCGATGTCAATAGACCAACGCACGATAAGTAAAATAAGAACCTGCACGCCCAATCAGCGATGCGATGACTATTGGGCGTCGGAGAGTGTTTGTTTACTTTTGCAACCCTTCAAGATAACCACGCCTTCAAGTCCGTCGGAAAAGTGGGTCCAGCTCGAAGTGGCTCGGATTTTCCCTTTAGTGTGATAAGGCCATTAGAATTATAAACAAAAGTTCATTTTCGAAGGGTTTTCGTCCAATATTGGATCGTCTCAACGTAAGGAATCAAAAGTCTTTTACGATCTCACTAAAGTATTCTGAATTCTAGGGTTATTGCGTACAAATTTATGGTAGTTCCATGTTTAAAGATATTTTTTTAGTTACTCATAAACGTTGGTTTTGTAAAAATCGCCCGATGGGAAAAGAGGATGAATTTTCAACAAGGAAAGAGAAGGGATCATTTTCAGCTCGCCATCCCACTCCACATACTTTTTTAAAATATATTTTCTCCATTTTTTAATTCTTATCCGTTTTTAAGGGCACGCAAGACATAACAAAAACAATTTAAGGCAGGTAGTTGAAATTTTGAGCGAAGAGTGTGAGAAAGCGACTCTTTTATTTCATGCGCTTCAGGATGGAACATTTTTTTTTTTTCAAAATTCGTTTCCTTTTTTTCATATTACAAACCAGTGAAACATGATTAAGATTTATTTTCTCAGTTTTAATAGTAACTACTCCTTGGAAATTTTTAGTTCATCACTAGGCTACTTCTAACAGTTAGTAGAAAATAATAAATTGACCGGATGATTGTGTTTTTGTGGTACGCAATAATGATTCAAAAAATAACCCATTGAATATGTAGAGGGATAGTAAATACTCATGATTTTAAAATGCTTCAAGAGGTTCCCGATGAGGAATGTCAACTTAATTATCATACATATCAGTTAAAGAGATATCCTGAAGATCAGCGACACATAAGTGAACGCGCCAAATTCTTTCTTGTATCTGTTTCTGAAGTTATAAATATGTAGTACTCTGTTTTCATACCTATTCTTATACCGACTTCTAAAAAATTTCTCCTTTGTTGAACATACTTCTTGAAACAGATTTTAAAAAGTGATTCGTGGGATAATAGACGTACTTATTAAGAAAAAAATAGCGGCACGGGCGCCTAGAAGGTGCGTGAAGCTCTTTGCGTATTTCTGAACGGCTTATATTGCTTAGTGAGTCATGATATCGGACATTATTGGATAAACAGGGATATAAAGAATTAGAAAGTGCATTGAGAGTTTGCTGATATATCTGTCATTAATTTGCACATACGGCAAAATTGATTGTATCCTATCCATGAAGTAATTAATTTTATTTATCTTTAGCTGAAATTTCGGGCTCGGGCTCCGACTTAAATAATATTGCTCGGGCTCGGATTAAAAGTCCTCGGGGTCGGGCTTCAAAAAATGAGCCCGATATGGCCGCCAACGCAATTACTATATATGAACAGAACTGATTCTATAAAGTTGAAATTTTGTTCTAAACAGATACAGAATATAATTTTTGATTCATTCTTGTTTTGATTGCAGTGATACATCGTTATGTAAAATTTTAGCTCCATAGGGTTTGGGAAGTTAGTGGGGTTGTGTGTGCGTGTGTGTGTAAGGGGGGGGGGACACGTTTATGACGACTAGTAATAAAACCCCGCTTTTTTATGTCAGTAACCAATAGAAGTTTCTATAGATGATATTAAAAAAGGTCTTAATTGACTCAAAGTGTACAGTTAAGTAAAATTGTAGTCTAAAGCAATGTAAAATTTTTTGGGAAAGGATAATTTATTTAAAAAGTTCATTTTACCTATCCAAAGTGTCAGGGGCGTAGCCAAGGGGGGGGTTAGGGGGGTCATGACCCCCCCCATGAGGAATTTTTTGCCATACAAAATGTATATTCTTCACTAACATTATCACACACACGTATACATATATATGAGTTGTAGTAGTCGTAAACCCCCCCCCATGAAAAATTTCTGGATACGCCCCTGCAAAGTGTATAAGAAAGCAAAACTTTAACTATGGGGAGGCTGAAGCTTCTTAGCCCTGCCCTGGACCTGCCACTGGCTAGTCTGGTGGGTTGTCACACATTTCATTGCCTGCAATGCTACCACCGCGTTCAACATCTGTGTTCATTTTGTTATCGACATTGATTCTGAGAATTTAATGGTTCTATGTATTTTATTATTTGCATCCATGATGGTGATGTTTATTTTCTTCAGACTCAGAGAGAACAGAAAGAGCAGGGGGGTTCAATTTCTAATCGACTAGACTCAGTTATCAGTTTATTGGTATAAATTTAACCTATAAAAGTATTCAGAGAATTGGAACAGGAATATTGTTGCAGAAATACTCTGCTTCTTTCCTGGGTTCATCGTTCTAAAGTCCAGTGGGTGGAGAAAATCCTAGTAAAAAGTCCACTTGTCTGGAGGGAACACAACTTTATTGCTTCTAGAACATAGTAGAATAATCAGCTGTACACAGTTCACAAGCACAATTAAGCAGTCGTGTGCTTTTAACGGTCCGCTTAGATCCGAAGCTCCCACAAAGGCTGTCATTCTCACACGAAATAAAACACGTCCCCATGTAAAATTCAGTGGACATATACGAGGGATAACACTAACAATCCCTCAAGACTCAACAGTGAAGAATGGACGCACAGCACTTAAAATCAGGGCTTCAAAAACGTACGCGGAAACACCGCTTCTATCACGGAGCAAAGCGCCGTATAAAACCGGCAGCTCTATCAGCTCTTGACCGGAGATCACTCCCACACACTGCGGGAGCTAACTCATACACTGAACTGGGGCTGCTCCAGGGATCGTATTTATAGCTGGCGCAGACGCCACGAGAAAATTCCACAAGAAACTATTTCTCGAGGATTCTACATAAAGCGTGGATTTTGATTGAAGTCATAGAAGAGAAATATTAGGTTATTATGTGTTTTTAATGAGGGAAAACAAACTTTCAGGCCCAATTGGGAAAATCGCCCCAAATGACCCAAATGTCGCCAAGCTTGGCGACTTTTGGCATAATATCGCCCAATTGGGCGCCAAAAATAAGTCCTCAAAACTGAAGAGATCTAAGCTCTAGGACTACTATTTCTCGAGTTTGCTAGAACCTCCATTGAAAAACAATGGCAAACCGAAACCTCATATCTCCGGTTCTAATTGGCCGATTTTGATGCAACAAAAAGCAAAACTTATCTATTTGAAGCGTAGAATACGAATTTTAAACCATTTTAAGCCCCAGAGCACCGGGTTGCCCCTAAAATTCGTAACAGTATGCACCTAAATTTTAAACTTTGCGAAACGAAAACGAGGTGCGTTTAATGCGTTTGACAAATAAACATTAGGTGCAAAGCCGCTAAGCGTCGGTTACATACTTCTGAAGATACAGGGGTGGTCGTAAACGTTGTCATCAGAATGCCGGAGACGCCGAGATCTCTTTATTGCGACGAACCCTATTTTTAACTATGTTCCAATTGAGCCAAAACTATGTTACTTGGAGGGTTGTATGCACATTGTCCGCCCAACAGTTCGCGAGTTACAGCCATTTGAAGTTCGCCAATTTTGGCGACAAAGTATACCCTATATACCTAAAATTTAAATATAACTAAAAGCAAATCGTGCCATATTATGTCGTTTGACCCCAATAGCCCATGTACCATGCGGCTAAGTCTTCGGGTATATAGAACTAAAGTTATGGGGGGGGGGTCGTATACGTTATCTTTAGTAAGCCGTAGGGGGTGCTGTTTTATTTTTGACGAAGTCTATTTTTAACTATGTTCCAACTGCTCTAAAATTATGAAACTGGGTGGGTGTTTAGGTCTTGCCACGAGGTATCTTCTGATATTTCGTTGGTCCGTGTGGGATAAATAGTTCGCGAGTTATAGCCATTTGAAGGTCGCGAATGTTGGCGAAAATGCATTTTTACAGTGTATGCACCAAAATTTTAAACTTAGCGAAACGAAAACAAGGTGCGTTTAATGCGTTTGACACGTAAACATTACGTGCAAAGCCGCTAACTCGTCGGTTACATACTTCTGAAGATACAGGGGTGGTCGTAAACGTTGTCATCATTATGCCGGAGACGCCCTCCCCTGGTCACCTAGTGACGTCCCATCATCCGTAACACTCCGGCGTTTCTCTATAACGTCACTATTTAACAAAAAGGGACTTCACAAAAGGCATGCATTTACATCGCATCTGTGATGGAACGAACGTGATAAAATGTAACATCGGCACAGCGTCTCTGCCAATAGGGTTGCTGTGTAGATATATATATATATATATCATTATGTTTTATTGACAAAGTACTTTATTACTTTAATCCATCTCCGAATTCTTTTATTTACGCTGTTGAGTAAATTGTGTAACGTAAACAATTTTTCTTTTTCTGCTTGAACACAGACATTTGCAAACCGCCTTCATCCCTTCACCACCCTCCCCTCTCCCATCTTTGTAATAGAGTGTGCCAATGCCTAAATTTTGGGATGCAAATTCTTTTCCCTCTCTCGAGGGATTGAAAAAATAAATAAATGAAACTCCAGTGATATTACTATTATTACAAAAAAAAGACGTTGAGACTATTTTTATTTCTTTTTTTATATACGCGTATAATATATATATGCATATGTATGCAAACCTGTTTTTTAAGCAAACCACTCTTCTGGACTTCTGGACTGGACAAACCACTCTTCTGGAAAACTGAATGAAACGCTTTGCCTGTGCCTACACGAGCCAGATCAAGGGTGTTCAAAGGGTCATTGCGTCTATTCAAGATAAAGTGAGATTTGCAGTGACGTACGCTAGTCCTCGAATTTCTTAGGAAGATAAACTAAGACGCTCTATTCGAAACGTTGCCGAAGGAGGAAGATTGTAAGACTGTTTTAGTGGGAGATTTTAACATAGAATTCAACTCCGATCCAGGATCCAATTCCAAAACTGAAATGGATACTTTAGATTTTCCAATACGCACTCATCCAAAACATTTCACCTCTACGAGCCAAACAACAATGGATGCCATTTTCAGCAACAAATTATGCGAACAGGAGACTATAGGAGCACTTACAGCTATCATTTTCCACTATATGGCAGGATTGATTGAATAGATTTATTTAAAAAAAAAAAAAAAAAAAAAAAAAAAAAAAAAAAAAAAACTGAAATTCTTCCACCCGAGTGAGTAAATAAAATCTGGAAGAATTTCAGTTTTTTCTTGTTTTTTTCTTTTTTTTATGTGAATTATTTTCCGGTTTCCGGAAAACACTACGCGTTCGTTGCCACAAAATGTTGAACTGATTATCTATCTTAATATGAATGTATGAACCCCTTTTATATATTTATTGCTTTAAATCTATGTACACGCGCAAATAAAAGAGGCAGTATCTATTGGCTTTTGCTTTTATGGCAACTCGGGTGGTATGTAAATATTTGACCAGAAGTATTTTAAGGTAACCCGACCTTAGCGACGCCAACTAGGTGAAAAAAAAAATGGCAAAAACGTCGACGGTATCATACACAAGTACCCATAAACAACTGCTGAAGGATTAATTTTGTTCGTCTGAAATACGTTTCCAGAACGACCTTTCCAGAATGCCTTTTTGTGTATCATTTACAGGATTTTAATTATTTCTTCTCAC
>JAWZYV010019529.1:0-21914 GCA_038373885.1 Cheiracanthium punctorium
GAAGTTGATGCGTTGCAGCGCCATTTAGCGGCAAGTTACAGCAAAATAGATAGTGAAAAATATTCTCTGTGTTCTAATATTCGCGTATACCAAATTTCATCGAAATCGGTTGGACGATATTCGCATAGTAAACGGCTAAACGGAATAGAATTCGACGTTCTGCTGCGCCACCTAGTGGCAAGTTAGAGGAAAACGGATAGCATAAAAAGCTTCTCAATGATAAAAGACTTAGGTGAACCAAATTTCATGGTGCAACGGTGCTGGATTTTTTCAACCTCATACACACATACCAACATTCATTTTTATCTATAACCAGTGTCATTATATATCCCAGTCTCAAATAAAATCCAGTTTCAAATCTAACCCTCGCCAAAGTGCCAACATACGCCATTTTGCAAGAGTTTTTTCAGAAAATCATTCGAAGCATTGGCTTAGCAGCAATCAATATGGGTAATGGTTCAGCCGCCAAAAAGTAAAGCACACATTTATTTGAAAGGGGAATCCCTTAATACAGCCGAATTTTTTTTTTAAATTATCAACTATAACGTGTTTTATTCATCGTTACTCCGATGTACTAAATAAGAAGATTTCAATTTTCTGAAATTTGGCGGAATTCCCCCAACTTAAATCAATGTACTCAATTGGCGAGAATTCTGATGATAGATCGCTTAAAATCCCTTAATAACTGCATTATTTCTTCAGGGATCATTAAAACTTAACGCTGTATTCTAATAAAACCTTTTCACTTGTTTTCAAAAATCTATTTCCTTAAGCTCTCAATAAATTGCGCAAAGCCGAAAGCTGTGCAAACCGCTAGAACTCACTTTTTCAAAATCAACATTTGAGCCATTTTATTTTTTCGCCAAACTAAAAAAATTACATATTAGCCTCGGAAATCTTCAATTCTTATTGTTTTGCGTATAAAACATTTCATTCCTGCTCCGATTTCCCACGCACACGATATTATAATAAAAAATTAATAATCTTACAAATATAAACTAACAAAAAAAAATCATTATTATTCTTTTATTTTTACTTTGAGAATTTAAAATATCTTATTCGGCAAAATCGCCACACATGGCAACCACGATCCTTATTTCACACTTTTTTCACTACAGGGGTTACAATTACGGAAAGCTTTTTGCGTGGAGAACATAAAAAATCTCTTAAATTCCGGGAACGGGTGGACTTTCAAAGTTTTAAAGTGGACTATGATTTATTCTATATTATTTTACATATCTGTGCAAAATTTCAGGCTGATAGGTCCATTTTTGTGGATTTGTATACAACTCAAATCCACAAACAAACAAACAAACAGAATTTCATTTTTATTTATAAGAAGATTTAATAATAATAAATAAATTGCAAAGTTGGCAATGTTAATGTAAACCGAAACGGGATTATTAATCTTAATTTACTTTCAGATTGCTAAATGCCTGGTTTTTCTTAAACTCTCTAGATTTTTTTTTGGGGGGGGGAGGTAGGGGGGGGGGGCTGGGGGCCTATTCTTAAAAGAAATGAGTTATGTGCTAAATTTTTAACAGTAATGAACACAGATAAAGGGATCATTTGACATTTTGACAACATATTCTGCTGAGCAAAAGGATTTTGTTTACACTATATTCAGGGATAAAGCAAATGTCATGTTTGCGTTATCCCTTAGATTAGCTAATCGGCAACCCTTTGGCGGGGTTGTATAGATTTATGATGTCATGAGAAAATATGCTTTTTGAAGGAATTATGTGATTGGTTGAACAAATTTCAAGGAATTTAACCGGCAAAGTAACTGAACTTGAATTCGCCGTGAATAGAAGTCGTGTCGTCTGGTTATATGAGCTCTAATGAAATCGGTTCATTTTACGATGAGTTGTTTCTTAATTCTTTATCAAGTGATTTTCGACAAAAGTTTGTTGCGAGCTGTACAGAATATGTATCTAGCGTGTGTTGAGCTACAGTTATTATGCTTATTTGAATGCTTGTGATGGATTCATTTGTGATAAACTCCCGCTGTTAATGAATAAAATTTGAGGTATGTGGAGCTTTTATTTATTGAAATGTTTATGCTTTGCTTTATGGTACACTGGTGTATAGTTAAGAATATTTATGGTCTTGTGTTTTCATAATTATGTAAGGTTTTTAGTATGTTGTGTTATTTTTTATGAATTGGGATGAAAAAATAAAAAATTTTAAGGTTTTAAGAAGGATGTTTAATTTTATTTTTTATATGGGTTTGCTCCTGATTTACAGAATTTCCATACAATTTTTAGTTTTAATATGAATAAATATGTAAGGATTTTTGAATTGTTTGATCAGATCTGATTCTATACTGAATAATAGTGTAAATTTTGTGTGTTTTGAAGGTATTAAATCCAAAAATCACAGTGGGAGGAGGTAGTTTGTTTATTATAGTGGTTTTCTGTTATTTATAAAGAGTGTTTTTAACACTTTACGAAAATATTTGCAGTATATTTCACGTGCACTATTTAGATTAAATATGATTGAATATATAAGTATTTTCGAGTTATTTGTGGAGAGTTTTTTTGGGGGGGGTAATCGGTTTATTTGAGTTTTTTTCCAAAAATTGTAAACTGATTTTAACATTTTAACGGAAATTTCTCTGTATAAGTATGTGCAGAAACATATTTTAGTATTTTGCATATTTTGAAGGTTATGGTTTATTTATTTTTTAACGTACCCAGAGCTAGTGCTTTATTTATGTACATTTTGTTTATAATTGCATTTGAAATGTCTACAAATGTTTTAATGTGTTTAGATAAGTGCATTGTAGTTCTGGGCTTATTTTGTTGCTTATGTGTCTACGCATGTTTACGTTTTGTTTGGCACGAAAGACAAGTTGCCAAGGTTAGACGTTGGCGACAAAAAGAAATCGCCAACTCAAACGACACCTGCTTATGGTATTATTCACAAGCATGTTTACCTTTTTTACTTGTTTTTTATGACAGTGAATTTGTAACTTAAAATAGAGACAGAACTGTTTCGAAACTTACAAATGCTCAGATGAAGAACATCATTTTTAAGATATTGTATTAAAATTATGCAAAAAGATTTCCATAGTTTAATATAACCACATAGTAACACAGTATACATATAAGCCTGTTATATAATCAGATAGAAAGACACTGTTTATATGAGCTTTAAAAAATAAATGCTTGTATACCTGTACATAAATAGTTCAAAATTTTTTTCTATGACTAACATTTCAATTAATGTCTCAGCTTCTTTTAAGATCAGGAAATTGTAGAAAGTAAACAAACTATCGACCGAACTCCAAACTTAGCAACAGATCGGCACTGGCGAGGACACCTGCTAACGAAATTTCCCCCATTTTTTCTTTCTATTAAATAATGTAAAATACAATGTGAATGTTTGTTCAGAATAAAATGTAAGTGGTCTGCGGTTTACATTTATTTCTCGGCCGTTGTAATCAGTTGTATCCGGCCTCGTTCGATATCATGTTGTTGTTCGTAGAACGACCGGGTAGGCTTACGCTTAGGATTTCATTCAATGTTTGGGAACAAAGTATGCTAATTTCCTTAAAGTATTTAATACATTTACAACATTGAAATAATGAAACAAGTCACTTACCTCATTACAATCGGAAAATTATACACTTTTGGCTCGTCTTGCATCTTGCATCGAAATCAAATCCAAATCAGGTTGTCTTTCACTTCATCCCAATCGTGCGCGCTTTGATGACTCGCACCCGACTCTATTAACAAGTCATAGTCGCTTCGCTTCGATTGTGTGCATCTTCGGTCGTAGTAGGATGGGAAATTTCCGGTCCTACGTCACATTTGGGCGCGGACGTCATAAGGCCCGTTTTCATGTGAAAATGGAAAATCCCGGGTTAAAGCTGAGTACAGGGAAAAACTCGCAATGCAAGCGGGGGAAAGCGGGGTTGACTCTGCATTAACCCTCCTTTCGACCAGGAATCTTTCTACCCCGCATTTCTTCCCCTAAGCAGGGGAAGCGGGGTAGAAAGCAGTGTAAGTCCCGGGATTTACTCCGCATTTTTGCACATGTAAACGGGCCCATAGATTAGCGAGATTCTACCGTAATTTAAAGGTGCAGTCGCGATTTCAGTAAGAAAAGGGCTTCTTCATATTCAAAATGTGGATTTACGAGGGTTTCTCCTTCATATACGAAAACGAGATTTCCCCTTAAAAATTTAGCGGTAAATTCTCGTAAATTTATTTTTATTTTTTACAGTGTATGTTCACATTTCTCTATTTTCCACTGGCATTAGAAATTCTGTAGGTTTAGTAAAAAAGAGTCAACCTCGCCTTTTTTTTTTTTTTTTTTTTTTTTTTTTTTTTTGTGAAGTAAAAACCCTAAAGGCCAAATAAGTCGCAAAACTCAGTGCACCCCACCCAGGCCCTGATTTTGACATCGTGGGCCTCGGGACTTCCGACTTTTTAGGAGCCCCTTTTCCAGAAAATACAGCGACAAATTATCAAAATTTTCTAAAATCATATTCAGTT
The DNA here is from genome assembly GCA_038373885.1 of Cheiracanthium punctorium. Lineage (NCBI taxonomy): Eukaryota > Metazoa > Arthropoda > Arachnida > Araneae > Cheiracanthiidae > Cheiracanthium > Cheiracanthium punctorium. The sequence goes on from JAWZYV010019529.1 coordinate 4,503, forward strand.
GATTCCAGTTAATTTAACCTAAAGCTATAGCTTTAGCTGTATTTTTACTTCCTTGTACGTAGTATAAGGAAGTAATGTGATCCCGAAAAATTTTGGGGGCCAAATTTCGACAAAAAAAACCGATTTTGACTACCTCTAAATTTAATTTTAAGAATTATTTCGATGCATCTCATCGTAGGCTAGCATGCACGATCATATTAACGCGTCTGCAACTCATTTTGACCAGCGGCGAGTCTATTGTGGTCAGTTTTTCCATGCCGTCTGTACGTACGTACGTATGTTCGTACGTACGTACGTATGTATGTAACTCGCATATCTCAAAAACTATTGGTCGTAGAATGTTGAGATTTGATATTTAGGATTGTTCTATGATCTAGTTGTGCACCTCCCCTTTTGGTCGCAATCGAATGTATAGTTTATGTACAGGACCGCCCAAAAGATTCGAAATACATTACGCTCTATGGGCCGAAATTCATTAAACTCGCTTAACTCAAAAACTATTAGGCGTAGAATGTCGAAACTTCATATTTTGGATAGTTGTAACATCTAGTTGTGCACCTCCCCTATTGGTTCCATTCGACTGGATAGTTTATCTACAGGACCGCCCAAAACATTCGAAATACATTACGCTCAATGGGCCGACATTCATCAAAGCGTTTTTTAGAGGTTTTGGGCTATTTCAAACGACTCAGGAGTGATATATGCTGTAAAGAGTTAGAAAATGAATTTCTCCATTAAAAAAAGTGTCTTTATCATTTACAGTTCTGCTACAGGAACACTCAAAAGATTTCCAATACATTACGGTCAATGGCAATTTTAGGGGCATTCATCCATTTCAAGCACAATACCGTCCTACCACATAAGTTAGGTAATGGTCCGACCACGGTCACGTGCCTCCCTCAAGAACTATGCCAAAAGTCGCCAAGCTTGGCGACTTTTGGTGTACGTGTGTGCATATTTAACTCTCAAATCTCAAAAACTATTATGAAATTTCATATGTAAGATTGTTGTAACATCTAGTTGTGCATCTCGATTTTTGGTTCCAATCTGCTGGAGTTTCTTTACAGGACCACCAAAAAGAATTTCAGTACTTTAATGTCTATGGACATCTTCAATATAATACAATTGTAGTCAGTCATTGTTTGGTACATGCCCAAAATCTCGCCGCCTGTCCTCGACCTTGGCGAGTTTTGCCGAAATGTCGCCAAATTTGGCGATAGTCAGTCATTTGGTCCATGCCCAAAGTATCGCCATTTGTCATCGTTCTTGGCGAGTTTTGGAGAAATATCGCCAAATTTGGCGATAATCTGTCATTGTTGGTCCATGCTTAAAATCTCGCCAAATGTCGTCGACATTGACGAGTTTCGCCGAAATATCGCCAAATTTGGCGCCAAAAATTATTTCGTATTTTATATAACTCTAAAACTTTAACCCGTACAATTTTGAACTTTTGTATTTAGAACTATATTATAATATCTAACTGTTTTCAATATCTTTTTTGACAGCAATCGACTGGGAATTTATTTACAGGGTGAGCCAAATGACTTTAAATACATTAAGGTGTATGGATGCATTCAATTCATTGAAAGTCAGTGGTCAATGACTACTTTGGCTATCCCCAAAATCTCGCAAACTATCTCAAGTTTGTCGGCTTTTGGTGAAATATCGCCAAATAAAGTGTCAGAAGGAAATCTTTCAAATTGAACTCAGCTTGGCGATATCGAAATATTTGGCTAGAAATCGCTATACCTTACTATTATTGATATTTTATCTCTTTCAAACAAATAAGTTTAGAGGAAGTGCGTAAAAAACATTTTTGAATTAATAGACGTGCAAGGAAGTCATGTGTTGGACACATCAGATTTTTATACATATGTACATCGGTTTCTTGTTTACAACAGGTACTGTTCCTCCTAAGCCCGAGCCTTAGTAAAAAGATCCCCCCCCCCTTTTTCATTCTTTAATTTTCAAAATTTATTTATTACGAAAACAGGATGTATGGCCGGCTAAAAAATTTTCATATAAGACATTTTTCAGCCATTAAAAATCCTTACTACTAGTTTTTTTTCTTTGAACAGATTGAACTAGTGACACAACTGTTATCTCCTTCGGCCTAGACGTCCTAATATTAGAACACATCTTTGCATTACTTTATATTCTTCATTTGCAAGAATTTTAACACCAAAACCAAATGTCCTACTAATAATACATGCAAGAATAGGAGAACGTTATAATTTTTGCTCTGTAGATGGCAGAAAATCTTCAGCAGAAAATATAATGGACGTGTCAAGCCATTTGTAGTCAAAAGTTAAATGCATCTTTATGAATGCATGAATGAATGCATGCATGCAATGAAAATGCATGAGAACTATGAAGTATTGTTATGTTTTAAAGCACAAAAGAATTGTTTGAAAAGGTTTCATACAAAATAACCGTAAAAACATTTTCTCAATTTGCTCAGTTATAGCCTCGTGTGCAATTATTAGAACCTTTTTTAATTAGTTTGGTCATTGGCTGAATGTTATAATATTTCATATTTAAGATATATACATAGCAACACATCTAATCACTCATTGATTTTTTATCTGCTCTATTTAAAATTCAGGGCCGAAGGAGTTATTTATGTTTAAAATTCAGTATTAATAGGTTTTATTTTTTAAAGCTATATGGGTAATTTAATAATCTACTAATGCCAGTGGCGCACACGGGATTCTCTCTTGGAGGGGGTCCAGCTAATAATGTTGTGACACCAACCAACCACCAAAATTTTTTCTCATGACCATGGCCACTTTTTATAGACACCACACACATCAATGTACTTATCCTCCAATATGCTTTGAATTATGTTTTTATATACTTATCTTTAAAAATAATGATGAATTTGATGAACTCTAAACGTATTGAAATATCAACAAATACATGATGATTTTACGATACAAAGTTAGTAGCTCTTTTGGGAGGGTCCAGACCCCATGGACGCCTTCCTTGCGCCACTGACTGATGCCCTCCTTCCCCATAAAAAAAAGCAAATATTACTATGACTTTTTAAAAGTACATTAACTCAAATTTTGTATTGCTTTTATTTCCGTACAAAAATATTTTAAGTTATATTGTCGACCACTTAAAAGGCTGAGTAAATAATAACAGACTGGCAATCTCATATTTTATAATTTTAAAAGTTAATAAGTAATGCGAAACATTACAAAATTCAGGGCGTTACATTTTAAAAAGAATTGAAATACTGAGTTTTAAAAATGAATGTCTACCCAAATTCAAGAGAGAACAAAAATGAAATTAAATAACGCGAAGGAAAAAAAAATTACCTATTTTAAAATTTTGTTTAAAGCAGGCATTCTTGTCGCTTAATTAGGGTTTTGCGGACCGCTGGATCAATCTCCAGTGTCCCCAGCTAAAAGGACCCGCGAGAGAGAAAGAAAATATGTATCTACTTTATAGTTAAAATTTTCTTTTGAAAAATAAAGACTTCACTAATGATTTTTAAATTTTCATTTCTCAAGCTGAAGAATATGGCTTTACATTCAGGGTGATTCAGTACTCTTGTAAAAATGTTCGAATATGAATTTGGACATTCCTTCCGTCTACTGCGTCTTACGTATGTGAGACGGGAGGAAGATAATTCTGAATCGCCTATCAATGTGGATCGGAAACGTCGTCTTCACGTACCTGTTAATATAAACTTTGGAATAATACTGAACTTTCTGATTATATTTCGTCGAAAACCAACGGATCTTCTATAGGAAGGAATTGACTAAAATTGACTATTAACAGGATTTATTTTTAAAGTAAGGATTGCATATTACATATTGATTATCAAACAGATTATTAATGTTACTATTAATAGGTGAATGAAAAAGACGTTTCCGACCTCACATTCCTGCGTGTTTTATTTAAAAAGCAACAATCACATTTTTTTAAGAAATAGATTGTCATTTTTAAAAATCAAAATGAATTATCAACACAACTTTTATTGGTGCTTCTTTTTATTTAATACTAGCTGAAGTACCCGTTCTCCGCACGGGAATGAATGGCCTTTTTGATATTACGATTTGTGGTGATTACTATTCATTGTAATAAACAGATATAGCAAAATGGATATCGCGTTATATTGTGTCCAGTAATCATGCATACCGAATTTCAAGGCAATCGTTTGTACGGTGCAGAAGTCCATGCGGCGTAGCGCAATCTAGGGGCGAGTTTTAGCAAAACGGATACGGCGAAAATATTCTTCGCATTCAGATATAGATGTATATGAATTTTCATGACGATAAGCTGGACAGTCCTGAATTTCATGTGTTGACGCGACATCTAGTGGCAAGTTATAGGAAAATGGATAGCGCCAAACTCTTCCCCGTGTTCAAATATCTATGTATACCTATTTTCATAGCGATCATTTGCACAGTCAAGAAGTGATACACTGCAGGGCCATCAGTGGTTAATTAAAGTAATGATTTGCTGCAGCGCCGTCAAGTGGTGAGTTATAGCAAAATGGATAACGCCAAAATATTCTCATTGTTCAAATAGCTATCAATTAGCTCAATAGCAATCAAATAGCTATCAATAGCTATCAATACAGCAGTCAAATAGCTAAGTATACTGATTTTCATAGCGACCGTTTGAATGGTCAAGAACTTGGCCTGCTGCAGCGTCATCTAGTGACGAGTTAAAATAATAATGCATTGCAGTGTCATCTAGTGGTGAGTAACATCAAAAGGAACGCAGTTAGAATATATTCTTCGTGCTCAAATGTGTAAGTATAAAAAATTTTATGCCGATCGGTCGAACGGTATAGAAGTTGAGGCGTTGCAGCGCCATTTAGCGGCAACCCTAGTAGCAATCTTTGCTCGGGCTTTACCAGGCCTATGATCGGTGCATCGGCTATTCATCGCCTGATCATTACTGATCATCCTTAATTTTTCGTATTTTCATCTTTTCCCGATGATCGAATCTTTACACTGAGATCTGATAGGCGCTTTCAAGATTGCGAAGGGTAAAGCGAGCAAACAGGTTTATATCGGTCTTTCTACCAAGTAGCTGAACGGCTGGGTATCTCCGTTCCTTCATTAATTTGCAAAGAACATTATATGCACACCATATGTTTGTTTTAAGGTTGCTGATTGGCTAAGCTATTACGCGGGAAGACAAGACAGGCGACAAAATGCTGAATCATGTTGTCCTCTTCCTGCTCTTAGCTTTGTCGTGTTCTCCTGTATGTATCTATCTTGGGCTAGCTAAAAGGGCACCTTGCCTTAGTAAATCTCTGTCAAAGAGGGGAGACAAGGAATATTTTTAAAACAAAATTTGTCAGCGACTAAAAATTCTGGAAGTTTCCTGAAAAAGTGCGAAATTAATATATATATATGTATATATATATATAAGAAATTTTCCTTTGTGTAAATTTTAAATGACATTTCATTCAAACACTTGCATTCTTCTCTACAACAGCCTTGAAGAAAAGGATATTTAGTTAAAAATTATATATGCATATGAAAGTACATGAATTAATTGATACAATAAAAGAAATAAACAAGCTAATATGCAAATCAACGATATATGTGCCAATTTTTATCGATTGCTCAGTTTAAGTTTCACCAAAGGTCATAGGCTTCACATCCTAAGTTGCAAGGCGTTTGCTCTTCCGAGATGAATATACCCAGATAGAAATGTCTTCACTTTTTTGCAAAAAAAGTATAGATTGTGTACAATTTGTGCATAAAAAGTGGATATTTTTTAATATTTTGAAAGCATACACTTTTTGTTCAAATTATATACAGTTTTTATGCATACTAAAAAGTGAATATTCTATATTGTCAAAAATTGTACACAAAAAGTGTATATTTTTCAAAGTATTCAAAATATTCACTTTATATGCAAATTTTGTGCACAAGAAGTGCAAACATTTTCTAGCTGGGATTTAAGCAGTTTGAACAGTTTTCGTAAAATCTCAAAATCTAATCCAAATTTTAAACTTTAGGGGCATAGTTTAAATTGTACGACCACCTATCGTGTCACTAAATTTTGCTTTATTCACTTAAGTCGTATGTGATGCGCAGACAAAAATTTACGCAGTTTAAAAAGATTTTCAGAAAAAATCTCAAAATCTATTTTTTTTTTTAATCCGACGATTATAGCTTAAGGTGAGTGATTGCCTATCATGTCAGTAAATTTCATTCCTTTCGCTTTAGTCACTTTTACTTGATGTGCGAGCAAAAATTTACGCAGTATGAAACAATCTTCGAAAAATCTCAAAATCTATAGAGATTTTTAAAATATTCATTGTAATGAATATTTTTAAAACAGACAAACTTTTTTTTTTTTTTACTGCCGTACACGGGTCCCAAATGCTTAAAACGGATAGAAATCGCAAAATCTTTTTAATTTTGAGTAGTGTACAGGAAAAGTCTAGTTTTATTTAATTAGAAACTTAAATATTCCAATTCCGAACTTGAAACAACAATCACTTCAAATTTTAGTCTCGCCAATAACGAGTCAGACCCCCGTTTAGTGGTTAGAATGCCCGGCTACCAAGCGTTAGTTCCCCAGTTCGAAACCAAGTCTCGGAAGCTTGAAAAATGAAGTTCAGATAGCAGCATTAAAATTCAAAGAGAAGAGGAAGAAGTTCGAACTGCTTTTTTTTTTTTACTCTTAAAAAATTTTATCTAGCTGGGATATACCCCAATTTTTATCGATTGTTCAGTTTAAAATTTTATCAAAGGTCATAGGCTTCACATCCTAAGTTGCAAGGTGTTTGCTCTTCCGAGATGAATATAACCCCAATCGCATCGGCTTTACAACGGCTCTACGCCCAATTTTCGCCCCTTCCCGATGATCCAACCCTACTATTCGGGAGAGGACATGCCCGAGCAAATTCCGAGATAAGAGCCCCCACGCGATGAAGAACCTTGCATAGCGCGAGTTGCGCTTCCTCCCTGTCCGATCATCGGCATTTCAGGAACCGATGACCGTTTGCTACTAGGGACGTTACAGCAAAATGGATAGTGAAAAATATTCTCCGTGTTCTAATATTCGCGTGTACCAAATTTCATCGAAATCGGTTGGACGATATTCGCACAGCAAACGGCTAAATGGAATAGAATTCGACGTTGTGCTGCGGCACCAAGTGGCAAGTTAGAGGAAAACGGATAGCATAAAAACCTTCTCAATGATAAAAGACTTTGGTGAACCAAATTTCGTGGTGATTGGTCAAACGGTGCTGGAGTTTTTCAACCTCATACACACATACCAACATTCATTTTTATCTATAACCAGTGTCATTATATATCCCAGTCTCAAATAAAATCCAGTTTCAAATTTAAGCCTCGCCAAAGTGCCAACATACGCCATTTTGCAAGCGTTTTTTCAGGAAATCATTCGTAGCATTGACTTAGCAGCAATCAATATGGGAAATAGTTCGACCGCCAAAAAGTAAAGCACGCATTTATTTGAAAAGTGGAATCCCTTAATACAGCCGAATTTTTTTAAATTATCAACTATAACGTGTTTTATTCATCGTTACTCCAATGTACTAAATGAGAATATTTCAATTTTCTGAAATTTGGCGGAATTCCCCCAACTTAAATCAATGTACTCAATTGGCGAGAATTCTGAAGATAGATCGCTTGAAATCCCTTAATAACTGCATTATTTCTTCACGGATCATTATAATTTAACGCTGTATTCTAATAAAACCTTTGCACTTGTTTTCAAAAATTTATTTCCTTAAGCTCTCAATAAATTGCGCCAAGCCGAATACTGTGCAAACCGCTAGAACTCACTTTCTGGGCATTTGAGCCATTTTATTTTTTCGCCAAACTAAAAAATTTTACATATTAGCCTCGGAAATCTTCAATTCTTATTGTTTTGCGTATAAAACATTTCATTCCTTATCTGATTTCCCATGCACACGATATTATAATAAAAAAATAATAATCTTACAAATATAAACTAACAAAAAAAATCATTATTATTCTTTTATTTTTACTTTGAGAATTTAAAACATTTTATTCTGCAAAATCGCCACACATGGCAACCACGATGCTTATTTCAGACTTTTTTGACTACAGGGGTTACAATTACGGAAAGCTTTTTACTTGGAGAACATAAAAAAATCTTTTAAATTCCGGGAACGGGTGGACTTTCAAAGTTTTAAAGTGGACTATGATTTATTCTATATTATTTTACATATCTGTGCAAAATTTCAGGCTGATAGGTCCATTTTTCCGGATTTGTGTACGAATCAAATCCACAAACAAACAAACAAACAGAATTTCATTTTCATTTAGAAGGATAGTAATTAAGGGTTACAAACAGGCTTTCAAACGAAACTCCCCACCCCCTAAAATTGCTGCTTAAAATAGTAGGGTGGGGGGGCCTCGCAAAACTCATCTTGCCCACACCTAATTTTTGTGTTACCCCACCACTGTTTTTCAATAACAGAAAAATTAAGGTATATTGAAGTCATCGGTACTACCAGTAAACATTACAAAATGATTGATTGTTTTATTGTTTACTCTAGAGCAAAAACTTCTGAACCCTTCGTGGCAGAAAGGCTATCAGCAAAGAAGTACAAATTCGAAATACCTTTGACGCTTTCGACGGCAGTGCGAACGTGTACACTAATAAAGACAGCAGGCTATTAATGATTAGATTCTTACTTGACGTATACACGCCTTTAGAAGTGCATACTTTGTACAAAAATGACTCCATTTGTCATGACAGTGCGGATGTTTCTGGGATTCTCGCACGGTTGGACCATCCTATCAGTTTCGAGGAGGACAAAATAAGCGACAAATTCGATTTCGCGATGCAGCAGAAGTGCTTCACAGACTTCGCAATCTGTGTCCAGAAGCGAAAAATCTACGTCCACAAATCGATTCTGGCATCGAGGTCCACCTACTTCCGAGATCACATCTACAACAACTGCAAAGGTGGAGCAAACGGCGAGATGAGAATGGACGCAACGTACGACACCGTAATCGCTGTCGTCAGGTATTTCTACACCGGCCGGATGGAAGTACGTTCATGGGAGGAACTTCTTGCAGTGTTCGAACTGGCCAGGCAGCTGAAAATGGCAGGTTTTCTGAAGCTGCTCTCGACTTACTTTTTGAAAACTTCATATGAGCTAAAAGGGAATCAGCTTCGAAATGACAATGTCGATGGTAAATTCGTTTTGGAGTGGGTTCAGAAAGGAATTGTGAAACTCTCTTTGAGAAATCAAAAAGACAGAAAATCTCAAAAAATCCATAAGAGTGAAAAAGCGTTAAATAGCGCTGATTGCTTGTCTCAAACAATCCGTGAGAATGAAAATGCGTTAAATGGCACAAATTGCTTCTCTCACACAGTCCATGATAGTGAAAAAGCGTTATACTAGCACTGATTGCTGGTATTAGAGTTTCATGAAGTAACGTAAATGGGGTTTTATGAATTTGTAATAAGTGTGGCCAGAGCCCGACTAAGCCAACATGGGGCCCTGGGCAGACATGTCTGATGTCCCCCCCCCCCCCTTTCATACATAATCATAGGCGTAGCCAGGACGGGGAGGTGCCCAGGTGTCAAAATACTCTACGAATCGTATAATACAAATTATTACTAAAATTGTGTAATATCAAATGTGTGTCATTTGATCTATGCAGTGGGGTGCCTGGGCACCTCCTCCCCCCGGCTACGTGCCTGATAATGTATATTATATGTATTCCCATATACTTGTTTTTTGTATATATTGATCATATACGCATATATCAGGGCTGTAACTAGGATGGTGCCATTGGTGAAACCCCCACACGAATGTTCTGTTTTGTAGGGGAGGGTGTAAAATGATTGAACTCGCACCAAGCACAATATAATCTAGTTTTGGCTCTCAGGGATGAGATTGACAAAAAAGCAAAAACACTGAAATCATACGCAAGCAAAAAATTTGATATTCTATAAGATTCTATACATTAAAGAGAAAATCAGAAAATATCTTCAGGTCAAGTCAAAAGTGGACCATTCGTGACCATGATGCAGTGGCCCATTTATCCCCACCTATACTTCTGGAATACATTCAGATTTTTTTTTGTACATTAATTTTAAATAATATCTAAATGCATCCTAAAATTAGTAAACAGATATACAAAGGCTTGCTAATGGACACAGTTTTCATGAAATAATAGAAACCTTTCATCTAGTTCTAATTTTACTAAAAAAGGAAAAACTTACTTTTCAACCATGTTCTTGACCATCTTACCCTAGAGGGAAAATGGCTTCTCACAAACAGTGGAAAATTTGATGAATATGATAGAACAGGTAGCTCTATCTATTTTGGTGGCATTTAAAATCATTTCATGCAAATACTTTTTTATTTATTGTTAGTGGCCCATTCATTACCACTCTCCCCTACAATGATTGATAAAAAAATGACCAAAAATCAGGAGAAATGTATACAAAGCAGATAATTTTAATAGCAATAAAGAAGTTATGAACTTCTTAATGGTTTCTTACGAATTTTGTGTTCTACGAAGGTATTTATCATCTCATCATAATTAATGTTCTGAGTAAGATCAGAATTCATACAGAGCACAGAAAGAAGCGACAACTTTCGTTGAAGGAGATAGGACCGAAGTGGTGATTTCAATCTTTTTAACAAAGAGAAAGACCTTTCTCCGCTACAGTTTGAAACTGGAATAGTCAAAAAATTCCTAAGGGCAGTTTCTACATTGGCAAATGCAGAGGATAAATTTAAGGTCTTTATAATTTTCAACATGTCTTATGCAGATGAATTTCCAGTTACTATAGACCTAAATTGCTGCAATTCATGTGGAAATTCTTCATCTAAATCTGATGGATAAAATTTTAACAACTCTTTTCCATCTTCTTGGACAGAGGTGCCATTCATATTCAAAAAAGCAAATTTTTTGGACAAGTCTTCATATGGCACTTTACGTCTACTTAAATTGAATATTAGCGAATCACAAAGTACATAGTGACATGTATTAATATAATTGGTACGAGGGTCAAAGATTACTTCAGATGTCTGACTGTCGTCTAAACACTTACTTCGAGGTGTAATTCTTTTTCTTTTTGTTTCATATGACGTGTCTGGCAAGATTGTCAAAGCTTCCCTCTCATAATTATCAAAATTATCTTTGACAGATTGTATGCAGTCTATTAATGTATCAAACATAGATGAAACTAATTCCAATTTTGCTTAGGAACTTTGGAGAACTGTACTTGTTTGATTTAATTTTTGCAAGATCGAGTCCCAAATAACGGTATTCAGTGCATTTTAAAATAGTAGCTTTTTATGAAGAACTTTTGCTTCATTTCGGGTCAATGGTGTTTGGTTTGCATCAGATGTCAAGCCTTGCAGAGTATTAATGATTTCAAGATAATTTTTTCTCAGAGCTTTTGTTGCCTTTGCATCAGTACACCATCGTGTACACGATCGATTTTTCAGTGTCAGTTTGCGTTTATCGTTTTGCAGTTTGTCGTTTAGTGCTTTCCAGCGATGTGTTGATGCTGAAAAAAAATTATATAATTCTTGCAATAAAGAAAAATAAGTTAATGCAGAAGTGCAAAACTCTGCAGCACTTACACCAACTAAGTTCAGTGTATGAGCTGAGCATGGAACGTATATTGCTTGAGGATTCAAGCTACGTATTCTGGCCTGAAGCCCACTATATTTCCCTGCTAAATTTGATGCGTTATCATAGCTCTGGCCTCTGCAGTTTTGTATATCAAGTCCAATATCCTCTATTGTCGAGAGAACGGTGTTGGTTAAATATTCAGCATCATGGCAGAAAATTGGTATAAATTTTAAAAATCTTTCAACTGGATCATAATCTGGACCAAGATATCTTAATATGAAACAAAGTTGATCAATGTGTGTTATATCTGATGTTGAATCTACAAGTATAGAAAAGTATTTAGCAGCCATGATTTCTTTTACAATTACGTTTAAGACTTCCTTCGCCATCAATTCTACATATTCATCAACTATAGTTGATGATAAATAGTTCACATTTCCTGTTCCTTTATTAGCAGACTTTTTAAGATGTTGAGCTAAAAAAGGATCGAACTGTGCAATCAGTTCAAAACAGCCCAGGAAGTTTCCGTTGTGTGTTGAGCCAATGGTTTTACCATAGAATGCCATTCCCCTCGAAGACAAAAATTTAACAGTAGCAACAACTCGGTGTAAAACTGAACGCCAATAATCCACTTCAGTACGCTGCTGAACAACCATTGCAGACTCTATTCTTTGAGCACAATTTAATCTTCGAGAAAAACTGAGAACATTTTCTCGATGCATGAAAGAATTTTCATGCTCTTTGAGTCTTACAGAAACATGCTTCCAGTCATCAAAGCCTGAAGTCGCAATGCTGGTTGTTTTATTTCCAAATAACTTACATACCCAGCAAAAGAGTTTCTTTTCTGACTGGGACAAAACAAGCCACTCTCTCAGTGGCAATTTTAAGAGTATTTAATTGTGAGTAACATTTTGATGATATAAACGATTTCTTTGTGTAAATGAAATACTCTAAGAAGACAGTTACCAATATGAAGAATATGTTGTATCTTCGTATACAGTTGAACCCACTTAATGGAATATCAGTTAAGCTTACTGTAATACATTTACAACGTACCAAACTGTAATAATCAGTCAATGATATCCCGTTTGAAGGAATATTCAGGCTATTCGCATAAATTTTCGTGATTGATTGGCTATTGGATTAAACGGGTTCGACTGTACTTTATTTGGAAATACTGTTATTTTTCATTACCTTTGGATTCAGTGATGAAATATCCTCATAATAAAAACTCGTATTAATGTCAAAATAGAATAGTTTTACCCGCTCCCCTCCCTTTTTAGTGTCTTCTAATTGGTCCTATATTTAAGTCTAGATTTGCATGTGAGTAAATACTGCAGAAATTAAAATCTTTTTTAAATATTACTATAAAATATGTCGATAAATGTAATTTCTGAAAGAAAAAAAAATAAGAAATGATCTCTATATAAATTGCTTTTAAACTGTGTGCGCTATTTAAAAATGGTTCTTGTATATTAACTCAAAAATGCAATGTGCAAGATTATTAGACGCTGATTAAAAATTTGGTTGATGTTTGAATTGGCTAGTAATTATGTTTTAGGCCTTATTACACGGACATAATTCCCATCAATTCGGTTCCTGCGCTAGTTGCGTCAGCTAGTTCCGACAAGTCAATGAGCCCAGATGAGTATGCATGGTTGCCACAATAAACAAACTCGAAGTTGTGATTACAATTTCTGTAGGCGCTTACAAACGCCAGAGATTTGCTAAATTACTTGTGACGTAGAAATAGGAAACACTGCGATTAGCTGTTTAGCAACCTAGCTACAATTATACACAAGCTAGAATTAGCATTCCAGCAACCAGCAACATTTTCGCCTCTAAACGAAAAAATCGGAGTTGACCGTCCCCTAGGTAACGGAGTGAAATTTCCACGAAAGAAGTTGCTGCAACTGGTGACGGCAACTAAACTGCTGGAAATTATGCCCATGTAATAAGGTCTTTAGAATGTACAGGTATATATTGTTAAAATTTGGTTATCATACTTTGTAGGGAAAATTGCAATTCCAATTCGTTTCAAATAGTCTTTCCAGATTACCCAATAATTTTTTTTTCACAAGTAAAATGATTTCCTCTGCATGAAACATTCATACAAGAGAAGCACTTCCCACAAAACGATATCGTTCGAATGCGAAGAGTTTCAGCATGCTTGCAGTAGAGCCTGAAATTTGATTTCGGTATATTATAAAAAAATTTATATGAAATTATTTATTTTAAGTGGACGAAAACTGAACACATTGAGTGTAGACATATTTTCTTCAAATGTTTTTTCTAGCGCCCGTTGTAATTGCCTCCACAGTGGGCTGTATCTTCGAGTATAATGATATCGAAATCCACAATTGAGGGCCATCTCTTTAAAATTATCAGTGTACTCAAGAGTGAAAAATCAAACACTCATATCTCCACGAACTGATCTTCCTAATAAAACTCGCATACTAAAAGGAAGGATTTTAAGCTGCTTTGCTCAAAAAGTTCTACTTTAATACTTTTCGTGAACTTCTGATGAAATACGATAAAGAGACAGACGCTTTAATGTCTTCCAAAAAACAAAAGAATTTTATCTGACGATTTCCTGACAGAGATTAAAGAGATTACCGTAAAGCTCCGGCTAGACAGATAATTCCTTTGTTTGATATCGTGGGCTTGGTGTTACACAGCAATTTTACTACTCTCTATAAATGAACTGTTATGAATTTCATTTCTCTAGAAATGAATTGTTAGCATCAGTGCAGAGTCTTCATTGAAGTTATTTCACAGATCCAAGTCAAAGGTAATTGAAAATATTTTTATTATATGCCACATCAGGAAGTAATAAGTCTCATAAGTTATTTCGTAGAACCAAGTTAAATGTAATTGAAAATGATTTTATTATATGCCATACTAGCAGCGAACCCGTTCTCCGCACAGTAGGGAACGAAAAATTTTCTTACATGTATAATTTGAATTGATCCCAGTGTTGTGGAATCTAAAAATAAGCAAAATTATTTGACTCTTGACGTAAAGTTACTCATAAGTTATTCGTAAAGTTAGTATAAGTATACTGATCTGACACCATTGTAATATAATGAAAAGCTTGATGGTTTGCAGCGAAAATTCCTAACTTTCAAAATGTCTCATTTCTACATCATACTCTTTTTTAGGTTTAAGCTATACCATAAAACCTTAGATACTACATGATGTGGAGGACCGTTTTATTTTATAATTTTCTTTTTCTAGCGCTTGCTGTAATTGCTTCACAAAAGACTTGACTTCTAAGTGCACAATAATAGTAGTGTTTGGCGCATTTTGGCTTCATATATAAGGCAATAAACAACAGTTGTTCTAATTCGTATTTCGAAAAAATCACTCAAGATACGTCGGGATCTGTTCTGGCAAATTTCCATACAAAATTTGGTAGCCTAGGATTTGGCGGAGTACCCCCAACTTAAATCAATAGACTTAATTTGGAGAAAATTCTGAATATACACCGCTTAAAAATGTCTTAATAACTGCATTATTTCTGCACAGAAAATTAAAATTCAACGCCGTATTTTAATAAAACCTACGCTTGTTTTTATAAATACACTCTCATTAAATTGCGCCAAGCGCTAGAATGGTCTTCTCAAAATCGCATATCGACCATTTTATTTTTCGCAAATTAAAAAGTTGTATTATTTTAGTCTCGGAAAATTTCCAAATCCTATTTTTGTTTTGAGTATAAAACATTTCATTCCTGCTCTTATTTCACATGCACACGATATGTGAATTAAAAAATAACCTTACAAATAATTTAAACAAAAAAATCGTTATTCTTTTACTTCAAGAGTCTGAATGATTTAATAAACTTGCCAAATATGGCAACCTAGATATGATTAATCCTCGCTTTTCCTCTGCGAGGGTTACAATGCAAATGGCGGAAAACAAAAATTAACCTTTTGCGACATGTTTTTTATCGATATCTCCGAAAATAATTCGAATTTCGAAAAAATCACTTCGAGGTATATCGAGACCCACCCTGGAGAGTTTCCATACAGAATGTGGTAGGTCTACGATCACCCGTCTGGGAGCTTCGCGAGACACAAACTGACTGACATTTTACAGTTTGTTTTATTTATATAGATGAGTAAATGATACGGCCATCTTGTTTTTACTAAAGCTAGCTAAAGTATGGGAGAAGGGACTACTTTCAATGTTTTTTCATATAGTGAAAAGTTTCAGTAATCTGGACGCAATATGGTTAATGTAAACAGTTACTTTTGAATACCTGTTTAACAGCAATTGTCATCAAATGTTGTAATTATAACATTTTTAGTTAGTTCTAACTTGAAAATTAATGTTTACAAAAAATGATTGTTTGTATTTCGTATATGCCGGCAACTCTGTGAATAGTGGTCAGTATTTTTAAATAGAAATCGCAACACAATAGTATTATTTATTGATCTAAGACTTAATGTTTTAAATACATTCTATTGTCTGATCAAGAAATGCATATTTCTCTGTCTTAAATATAAAATTTAGCAATTAATTTCTAAGCTTTCTGGTGAAAGTCTTATTCTTATAATTTTAGTGGGATGTTAAATATTTAATCTGAGGTTCTAGCTGCAGTTTAAAAACTTCTTTTCTTGGTTTTCCTGAGCCTTCCACAATGCGATGTACCAGAATTCATGATCGCTTATCCAGAATTCATGATAGAGATGCTTAATTATAGAAGTAACCGTGAAGCCTTGCTCAGACAAATAATTCCAGTGTTAGATATCGATGGCTTAATGTTATCGTGGGAATTTTACTACTCTCTAAAAATTCATTGTTCGCATCAATGTAGAGTCATCATTAATGTTATTGCACCGATCCAAGTCAAAGGTAATTGAAAATATTTTTATTATATGCCATATGAGGAAAATATAGCTTCATGTTATCTATATAAATAAAATTAGACTTTTGTCTGTACATTTCGTGGAATTCAAAAATTTTGCAATTTCTATCCGTTTCAAGCACCTGGGAGTCCGGTGCTACCCTCAAAAAAAAGTTTGCCTGTCTGTCATTCTGTCATTCTGTCGTTCTGTCTTTCTGTCCGTGACGCTATTTTTGTTCAAGCATTACGTAAAAACGACTGAAGCGAATGATATGAAATTGGGTGTCATGATAGGTGGTCACTCAACTTAAAACATAGGCGTCGAATTTTTCAAAAATCATGATTGGATTTGAGATTTTGCGAAAATCCTTTCAAACTGCGTAAATATGTGTTCAAGCATCACGTAAAAACGACTGAAGCGAATGATATGAAATTGAGTGTCATGATAGGTGGTCACTCAAATTAAAACATAGGCGTCCAATTTTTAAAAAATTTGGATTGGATTTTGAGATTTTGCGAAAATCGTTTCAAAATTTGTAAAATATTTGATCGCGCATCACTTAATAAGAAAATCCGCGAAAATCCTTTCAAACTGCGTAAATATGTGTTCAAGCATCACGTAAAAACGACTGAAGCGAATGATATGAAATTGAGTGTCATGATAGGTGGTCACTCAAATTAAAACATAGGCGTCGAATTTTTCAAAAATTTGGATTGGATTTTGAGATTTTGCGAAAATCCTTTCAAACTGCGTAAATATGTGTTCAAGCATCACGTAAAAACGACTGAAGCGAATGATATGAAATTGAGTGTCATGATAGGTGGTCACTAAATTTAAACTATAGGTGTCGAATGCTTTAAAAATTTATGTAAATGGTATGTAATTCTGTGGCATGATATGATAGGTGGTCACTCAACTTAAACTATAGTCGTTCAACTTTATGTAGTCGTCGATGTTTTCAAAATTGTTGAATAGAT